>CATIWR010166872.1:0-120669 GCA_949677035.1 Omphalea diandra | reverse complement strand
CAAACATGACAACACTACCTATTACCTAAAGAATTTATTGTCCACACTGACCATGAAATCTTGAAGTACCTAAAGGGGCAACAAAAGCTCAACAAAAGACATGCCAAATGGAGTGAGTTTATAAAGTCTTTTCCATATGTCATAAGGTACAAACAATGTAAGGACAATATTGTGGTGATGTTTTATCCCAAAGGTATGTGCTTCTTTCTACTTTGAATGCAAAGTTATTGGGATTTGAATACATCAAAGAGTTGTATGAACAAGACCATGACTTTAGTCGATTCTATGTTTCTTGTGAAAAGGTTACTCATGAACAATATTTCAGGCAAGATGGGTTCTTATTCAAGAATAACAAGTTATGTGTGCCTAATTATTCCTTGCGTGAATTACTTGTAAGGGAAGCACATGGAGGGGGATTGATAGGACATTTTGGAATACAAAAGACTTTAGATGTTTTGCATAAACATTTTGATTGGCCAATTATGCAATTAGATGTTCAAAAGATTTGTGATAAATGTGTTGCATAGAAATAGGCTAAGTCTAAATCTAAACCACATGGATTATACATGCCTTTACCTATTCCTAGCATACCATGGGTTGATATTTCAATGGACTTTGTTTTGGGTTTGCCTAGGTCGAAGAAAGGTAATGATTCTAGTTTTGTTATGGTTAATAGATTCTCTAAAATGGCACACTTCATTCCATGTCATAAAACCGATGATGCCATTAATGTTGTAAACTTATTTTTCAAAGAAATTGTGAGATTACATGGTATGCCTAAAACTATTGTTAGTGATAGGGATACAAGATTTTTGAGTTTCTATTGGAAAACTTTATGGGGAAAGTTAGGAACTAAGTTGTTGTTTTCTACTACTTGTCACCCACAAACCGATGGATAAACTGAAGTTGTGAATCGAACTCTAGGACAATTGTTGCGAGTAATGATTAAAAAGAACTTGAAAACTTGGGAAGAATGTTTACCACACATTGAATTTGCTTATAATCGTAGTGTGCATTCATCTACTCATTATTGTCCTTTTAAAATTGTTTATGGATTTATTCCTTTGAGTCCTTTGGACTTACTTATGTTGCCTTTGAATATGAGAGTAGATGGGATGGGAAAAAGAAGGCAGAATTTGTTAAGTCTTTACATAAGAAGGTTCGCATGAATATTAAAAAAAGGAATGAACAAGTTGCCAAACATGCTAATAAAGGGCGTATAAACTTGTGTTTGAATCTAAAAATTGGGTTTGGGTACATTTTAGGAAATAAAGATTTCCTAATCTTAGAAAGAGCAAACTTAACCCTAGAGGCGATAGACTTTTTCAAGTTTTGGAAAAGGTTAATGATAATGCATATAAGATTGACTTGCCTAGTGATTACAATGTTAGTGTTATTTTCAATGTTACTGATTTGTCTCCTTTTGACTTTGATAAAGGTATTGATTTGAGGAGAAATCCTCGTGAGGAAGGAGGGAATAATGCAAATATCCAAGGCCAGCAGAAAGATCCGCTTTAATTTCACAACCCAATCACAAGGGGAAGGCTCAAAACGTTTAAAGAAGCAATTGGGTTATTCATACAACAATGAATAACCATTGGGCTAACCCAAGAAAAACAAAAGAAGCAAGAAGTCTAATTGTTTGGAGATGACAATATGGACTCTTCAAAGGAAGCCTTTAACTTGATCCATTGGAGCCCAACATGTGGAAAGACCCATGACCCAAGTACGAGGAAACTTCCTCATTAGTTAAATTCCTCTCTTAAACTAATTAGGAACTTTGTATTTACTTATATAAGAAACTTCTTTTATAATTAGGAAGATATCTAATGTATCTTTTAGTTATTTCCTATTTAGGTTAGGAGTATCCTTTTTCCTAAATAGATTAGGCAGATTTCAAAGACTATTTAGGAAGTAATTCTTAGGGTTTCTAGAAGTTTTGTAAAGGCCATAAATAACCCTTCTTATTCAGCCAAAAAACAGAAAATTGAAGAATATTTCTTTTAGCAAAATTGCTTGTGAGTGTTAATTCTCTTCTTGAGTTCTTTATAGGACTTGGTGAGATTGTTATGTGAGTTCTTAATAATTTCACAAACTCGTTTAATCTAGGTCTTAAATTACTTAGTTAATTTAAGGTTGAGATTAACACCTCCTAAATCTTTGTAATTTAGGTTGTTAGAAACAAGTTTTCTAGAGGTCTAATTGGGATTTAAGAGTTTATTTTGTTTTGATCTTTGAATTAAAGCTTGGGACTTGTGCTACATACGAATCAAGATCCAAAAATCAACCTCATTCGTATCAATGAGCAATGGGGTAGTGTTGTACTCTTCCAATCTTTTCCCTTAACAAGGAGCTAAGAAGAATTATCATTACTCTTTTGTTCCTTCCATTTGATCTTCTATGAGCATCCACCCATTTCTCCTTTGGGATTAACTCTTCACTTCTATCAACCACCTTGGTAAGGCTTCTATTTTTTTGCTACTATATCCTAAAGATCCACCACATCGTTATCTAAATATATCTCCATCGTATACTTTTAATGTGTATAGTCAGATCCATCGAAGTATGGCTTAAGATGGGTGTGGATTCCTTCTTGTACCATTTGTCTTTGCTTATACAATTAAGGGTTTTTATGAGACCTTGCTTTGATATCACTTGTTGGCCCTTGAGCACCAAGAAGAGAGGTTAAATTAATAAGAAATTCAAAATTTGGGTGAAAGGTAATGAAAAATGGAAATAGAAGAAGTAGGAGAAAAGATGGAGACATAATATTTTATAGTGGTTTAAATGTTAACTAACCCTACGTCCACTCTCCAATTCTTCACAATTCGGTATTCTACTAACACTAAATGGCATTGCCAAGTTCACACCAAATTTGTATCCT
Organism: Omphalea diandra; assembly: GCA_949677035.1. Lineage (NCBI taxonomy): Eukaryota > Viridiplantae > Streptophyta > Magnoliopsida > Malpighiales > Euphorbiaceae > Omphalea > Omphalea diandra. The sequence goes on along the minus strand of CATIWR010166872.1, from coordinate 117,785 downwards.
TTATGTTTTATGGCTCACACATAACCTTACAACTTGTGTTTTAAGGCTTACAAAAAAACTCTTAAGTGTTTCCCAAAAGCTCACACTTAACCTATTACAAGAGTTTTACAACTAGGCTAACTTTCAAACCTCATTACAATGGTGTTTAATACTTTCACCCAATAATACCAACTCACATACAAAGAATTGAAGATTAAGAAACAAAATTATAAGAGTTTGGCTATATTCAATGTTATTCTCTTGCATTCATGTCTATTTGGTGGAGTATTTATAGGTAATAACTACCAAAGAGATGTTACAAAGAAACTATGTCTAAATCTCTAAGGCATACAAGGTAGATCTTGCATTAAATGTCTGCTATACATATTTTATGATCGTGATTGGTTATTTGCAGTCATGATTTCTCTTCTTACACTAAATTTGCTGAAATCACGTAGAAAACCCCATTTATATCTAACGACTAGTCCACATGGCATGTTATCATTAGTATTTTAAGAAAAATAGTCATTCTATTCTTTCAACCAAACAAAAGTCGCAATTACGAGTTATTATCCTTTTGGACTATATTGGCACCACGAATTCATCTGTTTAATAAGGAGAAGTTGCTTTAATAGGTCGCAATCTCAAAGACTATTTCATCCTCATGAATTTTGATATGCTAATGATTATCTTGGACACTTAGCAAGCTCTGATTGTGGACTTGGTTCCCTCTAAGCAACGTCAAAAGTTGAGATCGCGATCATGGATATGATGGTCACCACGAATCCAACTATTTGAACTTCATGGCTATCTTGGCAAGATCGCGATGATGATTTGCTCTTCGAATTCATCTGAACCAAAATCATCTATTCCATTTGCAAGATAGCAGTTGCGAATTAGGGATTCTTGACCTCGAATTAGAATGTCTTTCACAATGCTTGAGACATAGACTCTCATTCAACTTTCAATGCAAACCTATCTTGAAAACTGCAAAATCAACAATCTACATTGTCAAGATCAAAAGAGAGTCAATCTAGTCCAATAAGGTAATTCATTAACATGAAGAACAATCAGCTGATACAAAAGGTTTAATGGATGAAGGAAACCCAAAAGCCAAAACCCATATCCTACTAATATCAATGGGTAACTTAGGACTTGCATGAGAGTGGGTTACAAGGAGCTAAAGAATAGAATGTAAATGAGATTAATTAATTAATTTCATTTTTGAGTTTTTTTTATGATGTAAATGAGAGTAAATGAAGGTTAAAAATTTACATCCATTTACTTTCAATTACCTATTTTTTTAACCTCCAAATTGAGAGAGGGAGGAGGGAAAGGGGTAAAAGATGGAATAGAAAGATTTTAAGCAGTTTACATCCATTAACCTCCTTTAAAAAAAATTTCAAACAAAATGAAGTTAATTAACTTTATTTACATTTCATTCATTACCTTTCTATTACTCTCTTTAACTTTCCTTCCCACTTTTAAAAAAAAAAACTCTCATGCAATGCCTTAGATAAATGATGAGCAACCTTATTACCATTATGTTTACAAAAGAAAATTTAAATGGTTGAAAATCAAAACAATGATTTTGGATGTCATTCAAGATTAAGTGATATTGTTGAAGCCATTTTTTACCTTATGCATTCCATGGATAATAGATACGGAGTCGCTTACTATATCCACTTTGGACCATCAATTAGGATCAATGACCTTTAGACTTTCCTTTAATGGCTACAACCTCTATCATAGTGGGATTATAGGACTGATGCATTTGTTTATGAGATGAGCCTAACACTCTGCCATCTGAATTTCTTACAACCGTACAGGTTAGGAGTCCTACATCTTGCCTCAAAGGTACATCAATATTTATTTTCACAAACCTTATATAAGTCTAATCCATACAAATGAAAATAATGGCCTTTTTAATCTTAGATATTGATGGTGTTGATAATCTATAACTATGGTATAAAAGATCTATATTCGTGGCAGTAAACCATTATAAAGATTTAAAAATCATCATAACATATCTTATATAATGGTTTATTAGATGCTACATCCGACCTTATCATGATAGGTTTTTGTAATAGTTTTCTAATACAATAGAAAAGAAGAATAAATCGTTAAAGTAAGTCTTCAGATGTAGTGTTTTTAGCCTAAATTTAGGCATTAATTCCTATAAGCTAAGGCATGATGTTTGATTTTTTTTTTTTTTTTTGTAATGGTTTCTAACAAATATGCACTAATTTTAACTTATTTTAGGCAACAGTTTTTTGTGGATAAGGCAAAGTTTGTCATGCAGAGGTTTATCATTCTCTACATTTGACAAATTGTTACTTCAAGTCTTCAAATGTTTTTAATGCAATATAAATGAAGAACAAATTGTTACTTCAAGTCTCCAAATGCAGTGATTATAGCCTAAATTAAACCAATAGTTCTTATAAGCTAGAATCAAGTTTTTCTTAATTTAAAGAGATTTTGGAAACTCTCAAATTTTAAGAAATTTCTTGAATCAAACACTTCAATTCTGCAATTAAGAACACAAAAAGGGTTAATTAATGAAAAAATTCAAATTTGGATGGAAGAAACACAAGAAATCAAAGATTTTGCAAAGTTTCTTAATTTAAGGAATTTTGCATAAGTATGAGATTTTGGTGGAATTTGTATCTAATTTTTTTTTAATGTGATATTTGAAGAATAAACAAGACTAATGAAAGTAAAAAAAATGAAAAGAAACAAATTTAGATGTAAGAATTGAGATATGGTAGAATTGGAGAAGAAAGGTGAAGAGTGTGAATGAGTGAACTAAGAACAATGCAAAAATATAAAGATAGATACCTTTGATCTTGAATTTAGCCTTGGCTCTGATACCAATTCTACCAAAAGCCCGGACTGATGGATAGAGGCCCAAAGATCTCCTTATGTCATAGACATAGACCCAATCCACCATATTTTTCCGGTGCGGGCACATTACCCAGCCCTACCAACTTTTCTTTCACTAGGCAGAGACTCAGCACCTCTTTGAGGATTCTGCGGATCGAACCCATGACTACAAGACACGAGGGAGGCTCTGATACCAAATGATACGAACAAGGTTGATTTTTAGATCCTTATTAGCATGTAGAACACAAGTCCTAAGCTTTAACTCAAAGATCAAACGAGATAAACTCTTAAATCCTAATTAAACCTCTAGAAAACTGGTTTCTAGCAACTTGAATTATAAAGATTCAAGATGTGTTAATCTCAACTTTAAATTAATTAAGTAATTTAAGACTTAGATTAAACGAGTTTGTGAAATTATTAAGAACTCAATTAACAATCTTACCAAGTCCTATTAAGAACTCAAGAAGAAAATTAACTCCAGCAAGCAATTTGATAAAAGAAATATTCTTCAATTCATTAATTTGGCTGAATAAGAAGGGTTATTTATAGTTTTTACAAAGCTTCTAGAAACCCTAAGAATTACTTTCTAAATAGCCTTTGAAATCTACCTAATCTATTTAGGAAAAAAGATATTCCTAAGATAAATAGAAAATAACTAAAAGATACATTAGATATCTTCCTAATTATAAAAGAAGTTTCTTATATAAGAAAATAACAAAAGTTTCTAATTAGAAAAGGAAGAGAATGATATGTTAAGATCTTCTCAATCTTGAAAAAATATTTTGACTTGACTTTTCTTCTATATGTGTTGCCTCTCTATTAGTTTCTGTTTAGGACTTTTTATTCTTCCACCAAAGATACTTAGAATATTTTTAAAAGTTTCTTAGAATATTCTAGAACCTTTTTGGAAATTTCTAGAATCTTCTTGAACATTTTTGTGCAAAATTTCCTCATTTATAGAGTTAGACTTCTTGATTTCATTTTGAGGATCCATATATGAATGGAAGCACAGAAATGACCATTTTACCCTTGTGAAGAAGATTGTCTTAAAAAGGTAAGTTTAAATATGATAGTTCCAAATATGGCAAGTTCCAAATATGGCAAGTTCAAATATGACAGTTCCAAATATGACAGCTCTAAATATGATAGTTTCCAAATGTGGCAGGTTTTAAAGCTTTTGTAATGTCTTCCTCCTTGCAAGTCCCTTCTATTTTTTGTAACCTTGATCTTATCCCAAACTTGGTTCATATCATTCCCTTTCTCTTTAAAAAAGATTCGTCCTCAAATCTTGGCACACAAATTTGCAACCTCACTCTTTATCATAGCACCATCATCAGATAAGTTGCCTTCTTTGCTAGGCTTATCCATTGAAAACCATTCTTCATAACCTTGCAAAAGAGACATAAAAGCACTATGCAAAAGATTGTAAATTTCATTAGTAGTGTAATACATCCCTTTGAACAAAAACGTTATTATGGCCTTTTAGGAACAATAGCTCTCATCACTCTCTTTTTCACATAGATGTTCATTTTTCTCACCTACTCCCTTTGCATGCACCTCTCTTGGGTTTGGTGCATCCACTCTAACTCTCCTTTTTTCACTCTTTGCTCGCACAGCTCATGGGTTTGCTCATAGTTCTCCTTTTGTTGCGCAAATATTTCTTTTTCACTCCCATGCGTATTATTTCTCTCTCTTTTTATTTTATTTTCTTTTTGAATGTCAGCATCATCTTTTTTTACAACCAATACATCATCATGATTGAGATTTACATTTGAACATTTGAACAGACTTTTAATGGTGGTATCTCTACATCATGTAAGCTAGTACTATTACCATCTTTCAATATTATGCAGACATGTTCAAGCTCTTGGCTTTTAATGCTTGTATCAACATGGAAAAAAGAAGTTTGAATGTCAAATATACCTTTAGAAACAAGAATCTCATCATCAATGGTAGCTTTACAACTTTTGTAGGCCTTAGAAACAATTCTTCATAGGAATTTAAGGCATACCTTGTTCGCAATCTTCTTTTTATCCTTCACCATATAGAGATTGGATTTCACCTATAATACTCTCTAGCGTATGATAATTGTTCCCACCATAACAAGGCATCATCTTCAAAGCTAACAACAATAATCATTACCTTATTTTCCTCATAAAAGTTATGGTATTCAAACACGATTTCCGTTTGCTTTTCCCATTCTAAATATTCTTCAGAACTGTCTTTTCCATAGAATTTTATCATTTTTGGCTTATAGTTGTTATTGCAAGCTCGGCTCAACTCATGGTTCAAATTTGAAAGATTATCCGCCAACTGTTTCATTTGATCTAACATTTCTATCATGGAGTATGTAAACTCATTCATTTCTATCTCTTCCAAACTTGTCATTGTATATGAAGAAGCAAAAAAACAAATAGAATTCTCACAACACTCCTTTATGTGTTTACACTAAAAAAAGATGGCACTCCCCTCGTGTCTATTACAAAATCTTTAAATTGCAATTCATTTTGCTATAGATTTTCTTTATTTTGTTCATGTTCATTAATTAGTATCAAAATATTCATTATTTATATGCACAATATTCATCATTTCTAATTTTCATGTTCTTTATTTTTCATCTAATATTGTATATGAGTTAATTTGTCCATTAAAAATATATAACTTTCTTTCATAAAACTTAATGTTCATTGCATATAACTTTCTTTCGTAAAGCTTAATGTTCATTACTTAGTACTTGATATCTTTAATTTTTTCTTTGATTTTGATCCATTCTGGTGTAAAACTTCTTATATTTTTTCTCTATAGCAAAATCTCAAAATTGAGATTTATTCTATTGTAAATTTTCTTCCTTTTGTTCATGGTCATTGATTTATATCAAAATGTTCATTATTTATATGCACAATATTCATCATTTCTAATTTTTATGTTTATTACTTTTTCATGTAATATTGTACATGAATTAATTTGTCTATTAAAAATATATACCCTTATTTCATAAAACTTGGTGCTCATTGTTTAGTACTTGATATCTTCTTTTGGTGTAAAATTTCTCCGATTATTTCTTCTCTACTATAAAATCTCGAAATTACGATTCATTCTACTGTAATTTTCTTCATTTTTTTCATATTTATTAACTAGTATTACAATGTTCATATACTCAATATTCACCATTTTTAATTTTCATATTCATTGCTTTTTCAGGTAATATTATATATGAGTTAATTTGTCCATTAAAAATATATAATCTTCTTTCATACAACTTAATGTCCATTATTTAGTACTTGAATGTTCATTATCTATAAACACAATATTTATCACCGTTAATTTTCATTTTATGTAATATTCTATATGAATTTATTTTTTCTTTGAAAGCATATAATCTTCTTTCAGTAAGTTTTTTTTTTCATTGATGAGTATTTGAATGTTCATTATGTGCTTGCATAAAATTCGTCTTCTATACTTTCATGTTCATTAATTTTACATAAATGTTCATAAGTTCATAATTTTTATTTTATGTAATATTATGTATGAGTTAATTTATCTATTGAAAATATATAATCTTCTTTCATGAAACTTATATCCATTGAAAATATATAATCTTCTTTCATAAAACTTATATCCATTGAAAATATATAATCTTCTTTCATAAAACTTAATGTCCATTATTAGTACTTGAATGTTCATTATCTATAAACACAATATTCGTCATCTTTAATTTTCATTTTATCTAATATTCTATATAAATTAATTTGTTAATTGAAAGTATATAATCTTCTTTCATTAAGTTGTTTGTTCATTGATGAGTATTTGAATGTTTATTATGTGCTTACATAATATTCATCTTTTATACTTTCATGTTTATTAATTATTATATAAATGTTCATAAGTTGTAATATTTATGTTGACCATATTTAATTCATTAAAGTAATCAAAATAATATACTTATAATTGAATCATATAGAATTTATAAAATTTTAATTCGATTTGATTTATTTATAATTATATTTTTTAAAAATTAATTTAATATAAAAATTTTATAATTTATTTATTTTTAAAAATTTAGCTTATTTAATTTTTATATAAAAATAAATCTTTTAAAATTAAATTAAATAATAAAAAAATTGAACCGAACTAGCTGAATATTTCATCATTTTATTCTAATTATAGTAATAAAGATAAAAGATTGATAAAATAAGAAAAGAAAAAAAAAGAAAGAGGTGTTGATTATAAAAGTTGGAAAAGAGAGAAACAAAGAAGGTAGGCATACTATGAGGGGCCCCGACGCCTTTAACAACCACGTGACTGAGGTATTTTATATCGACATGTGTGGTACGACACTCAAATCATAATGCTATATGATCCAGGTTTATGATATAAATATCTATAGAACTAATTAGAACAATCTTACCCGCTCTTGAAAGGAACTTTTTTTCTTCCAACCTTCTGTCTTTCCAAATTCTGTCTTAAATAAAGAAAGAGATCTCTTTCTTTGATCGACCAATTACCATAGGTAGGTCTAAATACTTACTATGTTTCTCAATATGATTTGAACCAAAAAGAGTTGTTTAACCTTGTCTCAACTTTGTATAAATACTTTTTCTAAACGATACTGCTAACTAATCTAGGTTCACTTGTTGGCTTGAAGCTGCTTCATAACCCTACAAAATTCATCGAATTTCCATGCATTCTAGTTGTGCGGCTTTAGAAAAAATAATGTAATCATCTACAAAAAAGAGGTGTGAAAATTAAGGGCCTCCTAAAGAATTTAAGCCCATGAAGAGAACCATTAATCATTGCACTTCTTAGTATAACTGACAGTCCCTCTACACAAAATATAAATAAACAGAGTGATATTAGATCATTTAACAAAGACCGTGACTAGGCGTAAGCGTGCTTTTAGATTGTCTATTAATTAAGAGACCATATGAAATATAGGTTAAAAACTTCATGACTAATACACCCCAATCTTGGGTTGGTTGGTTGTGTATATGACTAAGGATAGGTCCTTAGTTCAACTTCCCCCACTCCCATTGTAAAATGACCAAAAAACTTCATGACTAACTATATCAAGTGACTAGGAAAAATTTATATGAATCATAATAGCTTCTAAAAACCCTATTCTACATAATTATCAGTTTTATTCATACCTAACTTAAAAGCCAACCAACTTCTTTTTATCTGATCTTTTATTTTTACAAGATGAAAAACTTCAAAAGCAATAAGAATTATGAATTATGTGTAGCATTTACCTGTATTTTCTAGTTTATCACATAGGTCTAGAATAAATAGGTGTACAACTTTTATACAACACTCACATTCATAAATACAAATCACCTTTAGCAATAATAATAATGAAACAAAATCAAACTAATTTTATATTTGTTTTAGTTAATTAAATTTTAATTTGGTTTTAAACTCACAATTTCATAATTTTGAAAACATATTTAATATCATTGAGTCAAAAGTTTATTAGTTAATTCTATACCTTTTTTTAATTCGTCAGTGCAAAATTTTTAAAGTTATTCACTGAACTATCAAGAAGTAGAGGTCATTATTAAATTTCACCAATATAAAATTTTCTTTCTAATGTTTAAAAAAAAAAACAGAAACAACAGTGTTGAAGACATTTATATATATAGAACAGACAGACCCAGCTGTTATTTAATTCTTGTGATGATCAAGAACTCATCACATAAACATTTAATAGCAATAAGCTCCTGTTTGGTCAATTTCAATAGCTACTTTTTTTAAATGTTGCCTGGATAAGAAAAATTTTCCCAACCTGTGATGAGCAAGATCAAGAGGGATTGTAGTTGGAATATGATCATAAAAAAGCAGATCATAAATATATGAGAATTGGGCACTGCTAGTGATATATATATAAGGACCTCCCCCCCTTCCTTTTTCTTAATTTGACAACAACTCGTGTGAGTTGGGTTAAAGGATTTTCAAGTATGCATGAACATGCAACCCCACAGAAAAGGGAATTGATGAGTTGTGTGCATGTGGGGTTTTCTCAAAATTGAATTGCCATGCATTACTCCAAGACAAGAGAAAGTCTGTCCTTGAATTACTATGTGAAGATGGTCCACAGAATAATCAATAAACATAGCTCACAAGCAAGTTCTCAAGAGAAACACTGAAACTTTTTGCATTTTGTAATAATGATCCAACGACCAAGACCTTTATTCCAATGTCTATTTTGAAATGCAGCACAACAAGTTAAAGAATTCAAATGGTAAGTTGAAAGAAAGATACCCTTATGCACATGTTGCATGTCTTTTGGAATTTGATGGATAGTGATAAATTTTTTTAGTAAATGCTATTTCGTAATGCAGAAAATTAGTAATTTCATATGTATTTATCTACGCTTATGCAAACATTGCATGTTTTTTAGATTTTTTTGGTTAATTTAATTATAATGAAATTCAAACTTGAGATTTTATAATTTTTGAGACGATTTCAGTACTATTGAATGAAAAGTCCATTAGTGCATATTTCTGAATTTGGATGACTGTAATAATCCACAAGATGCACAAAATGCATCATGCAATGTGTATCTAAATCACCATATGAAGATTGAGGATAAATTATGGAAGACTAACAATAAATATAAAAATCTAAATGACTGGAAGTGTTTGGTACACGTCTCAAGGCTATATATATAGCTTTACTTTATCTGAGGAAATCAAGCAGATTGGAAGAGAGAACGGGAGCTGTACTATAAATGGGTATGGGAAAGACTTAAAGTTTATGAAAAAGCAGGTTAGAAATAAGGGTATGGGACATATTAACTGGTTTCGCTGACTCCCACACAAAAAACTTTCCCAACAAAACAATTTTTGTATTCATCTACTCATCATTTTCGCATATGGATAATATATGATATGCACTACAGTGAAAGCAAGCCAGATTCTGGTTTTTGGCCATGATAACTCCTTGAAGGAACCCACAAAAATTGCCTATAAACGATGCTTCATTGTATATATGATTGCTCCTTTATGAGTGACCATTTCTTGTGGTCTACTAATTATTAAAATTACTAGGACACCATTCCCAACTGCACAAAACTCTGGCCTTTGAAAATAGGTTTTTATTTACTTAACTTTTTCACGAGGTAGGTAGTGAACTTGCCAAAGCTAAGAACATGCACATTAGACTTTGATTAGTGCATTATAATCCCAGGAAATTTTTGCAAAGAGAGGGTAGGAACATGCCTATTATAGACTACACCCACTTAGCACCAGATTTATATCTAGATGCATGCCGTAGCAATCAATTTTCACATTATTCCAATGTACTTGAAGTAGTATGTCGGGAATCAAAAACTTTAATGTCCGATACATATGATTTTTCAACTTTATATTTGAGGCAGAGGGCCCTACGACTGGACACGTCCCTCAACGATGGGGCTATTATTAGGACCACAGGATGGAGAAAAATCCCAGGGTAGGAAAAATACCAGTAACTATAGTAAGAGGGAGTAGCAAAATGTAGAAGAGGAAAATGAGATTTGTAGACGCTAATGAGGACATGCATGCAGGTTTCTGCAGTGGTTTTGCTCTGTGATAATCAATCCAAATACAGAAATAGCAACCTACCCATTTGATGATGAGAATGCGAAGGCCTTATTAGCCGAAAATCGCATCTAACCAAAGTGGTTGATTAAACGGGACAGTGATGAGATCACATGTGTGGTCTTTTATTGTGAGAGACCTATCTACGTTTTTGGAATGAGTGGATGGAAATCCTATTATGAGTAAGATGTTTCAAAAGTGACAGAAAAGAGGCAGATGAAAAGACTTCCAAGTTATTCGTTTGCCAAGGGTTACTCAACATAATTTTTTTTTTTTTTTTAATAATTGAATCAATAAAGAGGGTTTAAGAGAACTGGCAAAAAAGTTTTTCAAATTGTAATTAAAATTTCATTTTTTTCTTATTGTATTTAATCATGATTGAAGTAAAATTAGTAGGCTTGAACCAAAGAAAAATAAATTTGAAAAGCATCCAAATCAACCAATCCAATTGAAATTGAATTAAATAATTTATTTGAATAATAATGTGATTTTAAAGTATTAAATTATATATATATATATATATATATATATAAAATTTCTAATAATTTTTAAATTAACTCATTTGCTATCATATAAGTTCTTAATGTAATAAAAAGATACAAATTTGAGGCTTAATATGTATAAATAGAGATGGCAAATAGGTTAAGCCTAAGAATTCAAAGTGACTTAGTTTTGGTTCATAATTTTTAGGTGAGTTGATTTTTTTTTTTTTGAGTTGCAGATGAATCTGATCATCAGTTCAAGATATAATAAGGAGGTCATGTCATTTTAGCTTTTTTTTTTTTAATTTTAAATTAGATTAGATCATTCATAATTATAAATTTAAATAAAAAATATTATTTAAATTATTTAAATAAATATTAAATATTTTAATAATTTAAATTGATTTAATTTAAATTGGATCAATTCAAATTAACTCTTTGTTGGACTAAAATTATGCCAAATTTGACTAAAAAAATTTTAACTTTGGATCATTTTGAATTTTCTTTTAAATTAAATTAAATTTAAACTATTTTTTTGAATCAGACTTTTGAACACATAAAAAAAAACTATTGCTTTATATATAAATTAAATTATATAATATAATATCGTAATCACATAAATTTTATGATGTATTTTTTTCAATAAAGTATGATGCTTTGAATATCAAAACAAAGAGGTTGACAAAAGTCTTTGCAAATGTCGGCCAAATTGAGTGATAAACAGTACACTTTGATTAGATTGAGCAGATATGATATGAAAAATTGATTCATGCTATAGATAATCTTCTTTTTAAAAAAAAAAAAATTGTTGAATCTTGAGTGTAATTAAATTAATGTCTTCATAACTTCTTTAAAAAAGATGGATAGAGATTAGAGTGAAGTCTTTTTTTTGTGGAATAGCTCGTAGTCAAATGGATGGAGCCTAAACACAAACCAATATTTTCAAAATCCAACATCATATATTGGTCAAATCAATAAATTAAAAATCAATTAATAGACTAATTCGATTTAGTATTTAATTCAATTAATAAAAAATAAATTAAAATAAAAAAAATCAAATAAATCAAGAAATCAGTTAAAATTGAAAATCAGATCAAATGATTCAATCTAAAACTATATCATTTCGTAAAAATTTTGAAATTTCTAAAAATTATAGTATTTTTTCTCAAAATTTAAATATTAAAAATATTTTTCATTATTTTGTCATATTAAGCTTTTAAAATTCAAATATTATTTATATATATTTTTTAGAAAAAATAACAAATTGACCAACTGAACTAATTTGTTTAAATCATATTAAATCGACTAAACAAAAAATTGATCAACTGATGAATTCGACCTCTTATCTTATCTCATCCAAGTTTTAAAAACATTGATATGAAAAAGTGTGCAGAATCTGGCATAGATGGCATTGCAAAATGCAAAATCAAGTAGAAATGAAATGAAAGAAACAAAATTAGAAAAGTATGAATAGGGAAAACATTTGGTTAGGTGAGAGAGTAGACCCCTTAATGGTAGGCAGCTTTTCTTTTCTATTTTGTTGGTGCTGTCTAAAGGTTAATTTGAAAAGTATGGGAAAGTAGAGAATCTTGCCAAAGACTTTGTTTTCTTCACCACCTTTTAATCATATGAAATAATTTTCTTCCTTGGCCCACCTTAAATCATACACAAAACTTATGAAAATTATTTCTCCTTTTAAGGTTAATGGATAACAAAATCAAATTGTTGATCCAATTTGCAAGCTGTAATCAATAATTTAGCTTTTCTTTTTTGTTCAATTATGTATACATTTATTCAAATTGGTGTATATTGTATATTGTAATTAAACTTGTTTTTTGAATAAATTAAACTTGAAAAATTTGTGTTTTATAGATATCACTTCTTTTTTTTTTTTTAAAATGAACCAAAGTATTTTATTAAAGAAACTTGCTATACAACCTATTTTCTATGCACATTATAACCAAAGAGCTATAGCTCTATCACTATAATTCTTCACAAAAAGAACTAAAAATACTTAATTTTTCTCTTTTCAATTGTAATACACTAAAGTACGGAAAACTATTTTCTTTGAAAAGATAAAATCAAAATTAATTAATAATGTGTTTATGTTCAAATGCAAATTAAATGTTAAAAAAATTCTATTTTAATTTAAACATTATATTAATATATTTATAAATAATTCAAATTAGTTCATGTTAGTTTTATTCTGATATGATAATTAAATAGTGTATTAAACTTTTAAATATGTGAAATTCAAATTATTGATCGATAAAAAAAATAAGTATATGAGTAAATATAAATTACCAAGTGTGGAGGCAAAGATAATTTTTTTTATTATGGGAAAAAATATTGTAATTAAGAAATTTTAATTTAGGACTAATATGCACAAAAATTAAATTGTTTAGGTGGAGCAGTAAGGGCAATTGCCCCCACTGTAAATCCATCTTTGCACTGACGCAACGCCATAACCAGCCTCACATCCAGTAAAGTACATCACTGAGCTCATTGGTAATCTCCAACGGAAGATAACAATGGCGCTTTTTCTACTTTTGTCATAAAGAGGTGAAAATGAAGACTCAAACTCAGTTACAGACTGCCAAAGAAATATAGACTTTTTCGACTGACCCATTGTTTTTTTTTTTTTTTTTTTGCCCCTTTATATTACTGTAAAATAATTGTTTCAATTAACATTCCCTTCGAACTATAGGCCAGAGCCCAACTCTAACTAAGGAAACAAAAAGCCCAAGTAGTTCTCATTAAGCCCACAAAGCTACTCCTAAATTTGAAGTCTAAATTATAATGTGCTTTTCTAATGATTTCCCATAGTGTAATTTGGTAGGTGAAATGAGAAATTATTTGCAACTGAAATTGCTTAGAAAAATCATTTCGATCATTATTTTGCACAAAAGTAATGTAGTAATTTTGAAGGGAGTATGTAGCATGTTCTCAGCTTGCAGATGTGTTGATGTTACAAGACATCAACGCATTATTCCAAATGTATTGTATTTGTAGCATTTTCAAATATCTAAAGTTGAAAATGAGATGTTTTGGAGAAATCTTTAAACATTAATGCTTTTAGAGTTCTAGACTTCACTGTGTTTTAACATAGTGTTTGTTTAAATTCTACCTTAGAATTTGTTTCATTTGTAAATGAATTTTTATCTTTGATATTTAAAATTCATTTACAAATGAATTTTTATCTTTAGTATACTACAAAATAAGAATAGTTTTCATTTCAAATGAAATGAAATTTACATTTGATTTAAATATAGAATTTGATAAAATATTTTATTTTATAAAAATATCCTTATATTATTTTTTCAAATTTGTATAAACATGAAAAACACAAAAAGAGAACAAAAAGAAGAGGAAAATAAAAGAAGTGAAATTAATAAAAAAATAAAATAAAAGAGTATGTCATAAAGAAAAAAATTCATTTACAAATCCTATGATATTTTTATAAAATTTGATTTGGTTATAATCAATTCCAAGAATTTAATAAATAAATTTTTATTTATATCAAACACAAAAAATGTTACTATAAGAAATACTTAAATAGTGACAAAATTATTTTTGTATCTAAGTAGCAAGAAAATACAATGAAAAATAAATAAAATATTTAGCCATAGGATAATGACGGACAAGCAATAGAATTAACGATGAACTTTGAATCCATTGCTAGAATTTGATGAGAATATGACAACAAAAATAACTAGCAACACATTTCATTTTCATCGCTGGCAGAAGTGTATAAAAATAAAATAAAATAAAAATATTTTGCATGATTCATTCTCTTAATGGCATTTTCCACTATGTCATACATCTATTATGGTGATACATAATGCACTTCTACTCATGCATTATTTTAGTATGCAACTACTATGTACAATATTATTCATAGCAAATATAATAATTTATTTATCTCATTCCTTTGTAGACATATTTAAGCTATATGCTACTTTAACTTTCATAAATCAATGATCACACTTGGTAAAAGCTCCTAGAACAATAGATAAGAGTCTCTTTTTTTGAATTTAAGACTCTCACATTAATGAGTAAAGGTCTCTTTATCTTAGACAAGAGCCCTCTCTCTAATGGATAAATCCAAATAGCTTTTCCTATAATATTTTTATTAATAGAATTAATCCCTTTAAATCTATTTCAATAGAAATTCAAATTTAATTTAGAATAGCTCTAAAATATGAGTCATACACTACATAACAAATAATTCTCCAATCAATTATAGAATATTTCTCCTACATTAATTAGAAAAATAACTTCATAACTCATTAAGATTCTGAACAACAATTAAACAGTTAGGAACACAATGACTATGAAAATAATTTATTTTAAATAATTAAATAAAATTTTAAAGGTAGAATAGAGAAACCCTAGCCATCACCAATGGAGACCTTTCTTTAATTTTTACTTTTGCTATCATCGATGGTTTTTTTGCCATCAATGGTAGTCAACTTCATCTCTTTGCAACCCCTTCCTTCTTTTTTATCTTGTGGTTCTTTCCAATCATAATAAATAGCTAAATCATATTTCTATATTATTTGTATGAGTTGGTAAGAGTTTATAGATTTTGACAATAAAATCTTTTATGTTTTTGTTGGCCTAGTGGACTAAGAAGGGGGTTGAATTGGTGGGAGATAAAAAATTTGAAAGAAAAAGTAAGATGATTAGAGAATTAAGAAGGGGTAGTAAAAGATAAACACAAAATATTTATAGTGGTTCAAGTGTTAACAAATCCTACATCCACTCTCCAATTTTTCATAATTAGGTATTTCACTCAACTAAAAATAGTTTTTCCAAGCTCACACCTAACTTTGACAATGTGTTTTATGACTCACACATAACCCTTACAATTTGTATTTTTAGGCTCACACAAAATCTCTCACAAGTGTTTTGGATAGTCTCACACTTCAACCTCTTACAAGAGTTTTGGTAGCTAGACTAACTCTCAACTACTAACAAATGTGTTTAATGCTAACATCAAACAATCAATAACACATAAACAAGAATAAGAAGAATGAGTAGCAAATTTGCAAAAGTTTGGTTACAATAAATAAAATTATTTTGCATTTACATCTGTTTGGTAGAATATTTATAACCAATATCCACCAAAGAGATGTTACTCACAAACTATCCCTAAATCTATAAGAGAAACTAGGCAGATTTTGCATTAAATGTCTGTCAGATAAAAGTCGCGGTCGCGATTTTTCAATTATGCTGGGAAGCTCGAAATCACAGTAGAGAACCTCGTTCTGTGTCTAATGGCTAGTTCACGTGTCCTTCACCCATTGGTCAATCAAGAAATATAGTCATTATGTTTGACCAACCAATCAAAAGTCACAGTCGAAATTTAATTTCTTTTTGGGTGCGACTGAGACTGTGAATTCTTTTGTTTGGTGAGAAGACAACACTTTTCTTGAGTCGCGGTTGCGACAGATGCTTCGCCCTCACGATTTTTGATATTTCAATGGCTACCTTGGAAATTTGGGGTGTTGTGGTTGAAGATTTGGTTCCCTCCTTGCTATTATGAAATTCGTGGTCACAATATGGGACGCGAATGCCACCGCAAATTCCTTTGTGAGTTAATCAAACTTCCTTTAGCTGAATCGCAGCTGCGAATTATCAGTGAATTCTTTTGGTCTAGCTTCATTCATCCTTATTGCAAGGTCGTGGTCGCAAATTAGGGAATACTGACTTCGAATTTTGATGTCATTCTTAAAGTTGGAGATTTAGACTTCCATCCAACTTTCAATGAAAAAATATCTTAAAAATTACAAAACAACACTTAAACAAAACATTAGAACTAATCAATTTTCATTGTAAAACTTAGAAATAGAGTTTTTTATTGGCTCTAATAGCACTTGTTGGCCTAGTGCACCAAGAAGGGGGTTTGAATTGGTGGGAGATAAAAAAATTTGGAAGAAAAAGTAAGATGATTGGAGAATTAAGAAGGGGTAGAAAAAGATAAACATAAGATGTTTATAGTGGTTCAGGTGTTAACAAACCCTACATCCACTCCCCAATTCTTTACAATTGGGTATTTCACTCAACTAAAAATAGTGTTTCCAAGCTCACATTTAACTTTCACAATGTATTTTATGACTTACACATAACCCTTATAATTTGTATTTTTAGGCTCATAAAACCTCTCACAAGTGTTTTGGATAGGCTCACACTTCAAACTCTTGCAAGAGTTTTGGTAGCTAGGCTTACTATCAACTTATTTACATAGGTGTTTAATGCTAACACCAAACAATCAATAACACATAAACAAGAATAAGAAGAATGAGTAGCAAATTTGCAAGAGTTTGGTTACAATAAATGAAATTCTCTTGCATTTACATCTATTTGGTGGAGTATTTATGACCAACATCCATAAAAGAGACGTTACTCACAAACTATCCCTAAATCTCTAAAGGAAGCTAGACCGATTTTATATTAAATGTTTGTCAGACCAAAGTCGCAGTCGTGAGTGGAATTTCGCAGTCGCAATTTTCCAATTTATGCAGGGAAGCCCGAAATCGCGACAGAGAACCTTATTTTGTGTCTAACAACTAGTCCACGTGTCCTTCACCCATTGGTTAGTCAAGAAATATAGTTGTTGTGTTTGACCAACCAATCAAAAGTTGGGGTCGCGATTTAATTCCTTTTTGGGTAAGATTGAGACTACGAATTCTTCTGTTTGATGAGGAGACAACACTTTTCTTGAGTCGCGATCGCGACAGATTCTTTTTCCTCACGATTTTTGATATTCCAACAGTTGCCTTGGACACTTAGCGTGTTGTGGTTGAAGATTTGGTTTCCTCCTTGCTATTATGAAATTCGCAGTAGCGATATGGGATGCGAATGCCACCGCAAATTTCTCTATGAGTTAATCAAGCTTCCTTTGGCTGAATCGGGGCTACAAATCATCCACGAATTCTTCTGACCTAGCTCCATTCATCCTTATTGCAAAGTCGTGGTCACGAATTAGGGGATACTGACCACAAATTTGGATGTCCTTTTCAAAGTTGGAGATTTAGACTTTCATCCAACTTTCAATGAAAAAATATCTTAAAAACTGCAAAACAACACTTAAACAAAACATTAGAACTAATCAATCTTCATTGTCAAGATCAAAAGAGGCTTATAACTTAGGTTTGACCAACTTAGTCCAAAAGTTTCTTTAGTAGTGAATTTAAGAAAACATATAGTAAATCAAAAATATATAAAAGAAGATCTTGTGACTATTAAGGTTTCATCATTCGGAGATAAATCAAGACATGCCAACAATGAAGATGAAATTATTTAATTGAAAATTCATTTAGGATCTTATGTTAGATTTATTTTTTAAGTTATTTATTAATCTTGTTAAACAAAGATTGTCTTTTATTTTATTTCTTTTGATAGAAGTTTGTTTGTTTTCCATCATTAGAGTTAAGAAGAGTTTGAGTTTGATATTCAAAAGATTGAACTAATTTAAAAACTCGTCAAATGACAACGAAGTCAATTTATGACTCAATATAGTCAATAAGTGGAATGTGTTTCTTGTCAATGTGTTAATCGCATCCACCAATATGTTATATACAATTATTCCGTTAACAAAGATTGTCTCTTATTTTATTTCTTTTGATAGAAGTTTGTTTGTTTTCCATCATTGGAGTTAAGAAGAGTTTGAGTTTGATATTCAAAAGATTGAACTAATTTAAAAACTCGTCAAATGACAACGAAGTCAATTTATGACTCAATATAGTCAATAAATGGAATGTGTTTTTTGTCAATGTGTTAATCGCAACCACCAATATGTTATATACAATTATTTCGTTAACAAAGATTGTCTCTTATTTTATTTCTTTTGACAGAAGTTTGTTTGTTTTCCATCATTGGAGTTAAAGTAGAGTTTGAGTTTGATATTCAAAAGATTGAACTAATTTAAAAACTCATCAAATGACAACGAAGTCAATTTATGACTCAATATAGTCAATAAGTGGAATGTGTTTCTTGTCAATGTGTTAATCGCAGCCACCAATATGTTATATACAATTATTTCGTTAATACGATCAATGAAAATAAAAGAAAAAACTCATTTTTATAACAAGATTTATATATATTTTTTAAATGTAGTTAAGTTTACTTATTTGTTACAAATTGTACTTATTAATTTTATTAATGAAAAATTATTTTATTTTAAAAAAATAAAATTTTAAGGGCACATAAAATATTCTAACGGTCTCTCCCTGAATGTTAACAAAATTAGGGAGATATATTAGTATTATACAATTTTTCTTTCTTTACTACATTAGAAATTATAAAATTAATATTCTTTGCTTTTCAAACTAAAAATTATTATTTTTATTATATTTAAATATTCGACAGATCAAAACATATTTAAAAAAGAAAGCACGCTCGTGCGCCAAAAAAACAAAGTTTTCTCCCAGAAATTACGTCCCATACGTAAGATGAT
Organism: Omphalea diandra; assembly: GCA_949677035.1. Taxonomy (NCBI): domain Eukaryota; kingdom Viridiplantae; phylum Streptophyta; class Magnoliopsida; order Malpighiales; family Euphorbiaceae; genus Omphalea; species Omphalea diandra. The sequence continues at coordinate 98,403 of CATIWR010166872.1, read as the reverse complement.
GAGCCATAGCCAATGAACTATAAAAGGATACATCCAAACGACGTCGGTCCAATAAACCAAGAATCTGATGAATGATATTGATGATAATCCATAACTGATAGCCTATAGCTAACTAACCATCTTCACAGTTTCTCTCTGCTTTTGTTCTCTCTTGGGTCATTTATCGAAGTAATTTCTATTTTCATAATAACAAAAGGTTTTTGATGATGGGTTCTATTCATGTCAACAGCTCTCATTTGGCTTCCTCACATGTGCGGTGAGTTTCTCCTTTATTCCTTCTTCCTTTCAAGTGCCTGCCTTTAGATTTCTGGGTCAAGAAATTATGATCTTTACAGGTTACTGGAGTTTATGAGGGGCTTTTTGGTGGTAAAATTCTTGATAATTCGATGTTGAATTGGTTTTGTTCGTTGCCAAGATATATATATAGGAAGAATTTGAAATGTATTTTGTTGTTTTGAGACAGCCATTGGCTGTGTCATAGCCCCATTCATTTACTAAGCTCATTGTTGCTAATGGGTATTTTGCAATTTTTCTTGATCATCACTATCGTGACAGGAATTAAACTAACTATTGCTTTTGTTTAAAAGTTTTCTTATTTATTTATTTATTTTGCCATGACCATGTTCCTAGAACCATATCTGTTCTCAATTATTGTATTGTTTCATGTACATTATAGCTGATTATATGCTGTCTTTGTTTTCTAGAGATTACACCGGTCTGCATTGTGTGTATCCATTAAATTTGGTCTCTGTTAGGCCAGTCAGGAGAGTGTGCTTCAGATTCAAAAATGTCGGTAGAGCAAGAGCCACGCTATTATCTGAAGAAGACAATCTTCTTTCGTATTCCAATGACAATAGAGTTTCAGGAGATGAGACCTTTACTGGCAAAAAGTTGGATCCATCACCTGGCATTGAGTTACAACCTGATGCAATAGGTTTTGGAACACTTTCTGCTGAAATAACTCCCACTACAGCTGCTTTTTTTCCTAAGGATGTTGAATATGACCTGGATCATCCTACAGATGGATTTGCTTCCATACCAGAGGCTATTGAAGACATTCGTCAAGGCAAGGTTAGTTCTTTTGTTGCCTATTTAATTGTGGGATCCAGCAAGTATGTTTAGTATTACATCTTTTGAAGGTTTTAATGGTACTGATTTGAGGATGATGATGCAGTTAGTAATTGTTGTTGATGATGAAGATAGAGAAAATGAGGGAGACCTAATAATGGCAGCTTCAAAGGCAACACCTGAAGCTATGGCATTTATTGTCAAGCATGGAACTGGAATAGTATGTGTGAGCATGAAAGCAGAAGATTTGGAGAGGTTGGAACTTCCACTAATGGTAAATCAGAAGGAGAACGAGGAAAAACTTTGCACTGCATTCACTGTATCAGTGGTATGTAGCTATAACTTTGCTTGATGAAATTTAAAGGCTATTGTTCTCTCTCTGTTTTTAAAATGAGCACAGTTATCTGTGCAAAGTTTGCAACATTTTAATTTTTTACATGCAATTGGTACAGATCTTTATCTTCTTACAAGACATTTATCTGAAGTTGACTACTTTGCAGCTATGGACTGTATCTTATTCATACACAGTGATCTGTGCAAAGTTTGGAACATTTTAATTTTTTACATGCAAATGGTACAGATCTTTATCTTCTTGCAAGACATTTATCTGAAGTTTGATGACTACTTTGCAGCTATGAACTGTATCTTATTCATAGCTAACATGTTTAAGCATACAACTTTCACCTATTCCTTTGCCTCTTTATTCCCTGTTTTAAGTATATACCAGTTCATTGACATCTTTCTTTTCATAATCTATGGTGCATAGATTGATAGCAACGTTAGAACTATAGGAATAAATCTCTTCTTTCTTCGTCCCATCAGAAAAGGAAAAAAAGCAAAAAAGTCTTGAAGCTTTCTTCGTCCAATGAATTTGTGCAAACTACTGTTGCAGGCTTGTCAATAGGTTTTGTAAAGTATTCTCAGGGTTTCTGGCATATTTTGTTATAGACTTTGGTGCCTACAATTAGAGTAACCAAATAATTTTGTTGGACTCGGTGGTCCATGATCTTCCATGCGAATATGAATATTTGAGATCGTTTTTTAGATGTTTCAAAATGATTTGATTTCTATGAGAGGGATAGGGAAAACTAAATGTTCTTGACAATATAGTACATAAATGAAATGTTAGAATTATGAAGAAATGTCCTAGATTGAAAGGGTTTCAGAGTAGGCAAATCTAAAATGGAAATGTATATTCAACTTTGAAGCAACACGAGAAATAGAAAAAATGTTGTTAGATCAGATGGCATAAAAGTTTTGCATTGTGATCAGAGTTGAGGCTTAAGTTGCATTGAATCAAAGAAAAGGATTCTGAGAAAGATATTATACATAAGATAGCTAAGTGGGAAAGTATAAATAGCTTGTTAGATTAAGGGCTAATTTTGTAAAGTTTGATTAGATCAGCTGTACTTCGTGGAATAGATCGTTGGTAATGAAGTAGTGTGTCTGCAAAATAGCATGACTAAATTGAGAATGTCAGATGAATGTGTTAAAACACTAGAAAGCACCAGATAAGAAATCAGAGTGTTTATAAACAGGTTAAGGGCGCATCCATTGAGGATAGGTTGATCCCATGTAGTCCATTGAATATGGGGGCACAGAAAAGTTTGTGGATTCATATTTTAAAAGAAATAAAGAGGCAAAAAAGTTCTTGGGTTGAAGTAGTAAACAAGAAGTTAGCTGTCTGATAGCTCATTCAAATGCTGATCCTCAATAAAACAAACATTGTAGACCAAATATCCACCAATTGTTTGAGAATCACAGTTTATTGAGTTGGGAATAAAATATTAGGGTGATTAAAGTTTATATAAAAGATCATTTAATTAACTTATATTCTTGTGATGATTAATTGTAAATTTGTTTACTTTTGTTCTTCTCTTCTTCATTCTATTACTTACGTTTATTCAGTTTTGTTCTCATCAATTTTTTACTAATATTGGAAGAGAGATAGGGGACAATAGAGTATCCTTAAGTAACTTGAGTACAAGGTTTTAAATTGCTGTGCAACGCAGTCATACCAGTGTATTGCAGCCTATGGGTAATTGTCACAGTCAATGCCATCGTGAATTTGTTTACAAAAATTTGAATATCACTGTTGTCAGTGAGTTATTGCTGCTGTTGCAGCCTGTATAGAATCAGCTAATACAAAACATAATGGCAAATATTTAAAACTATTCTGGGCAGTTTTTATTTTTCTCTCCTTTAATATATTGTATTTAACATCATTTCAATCATTTTTTAAAAATAGCATCCATCTCAGTGGGGGATGAAATCAAAGGGCTAAGCTTTAAACCTAGGGTTATGCCAAATTTTCTGTTCTTTAACTTTTAGCAGAGGTTTTAAATCGCAGTTGCAGTCAGGGCTATTATGAAATTTGTTAAAAAATTAGTGTCACTTTTGTTAGTGAGTCACTATCTTGATCATTATCTGTAATCAATTAGCTGATAGGGTTTATAACAGCCAACATTTAAAGACCATTAGAAGATATAATCTTCATTTTGTCCATGTTATGTCTGATACCACACATGCTGTTTATGTAGGACGCAAAACATGGCACAACAACAGGTGTCTCAGCTCATGACAGGGCAACAACAGTATTGGCTCTTGCTTCTAAAGATTCAAAACCTAAAGATTTCAATCGCCCAGGTCATATTTTCCCACTTAAGTACAGGGAAGGAGGAGTTTTAAAAAGAGCTGGGCATACAGAAGCTTCCGTTGATCTTGCAATGCTGGCTGGGTTAGAGCCTGCTGCTGTTTTATGTGAAATTGTGGATGATGATGGCTCTATGGCAAGATTGCCAAGACTTCGCCAATTTGCAGAAGCAGAAAATTTAAAAATAATTTCCATAGCTGATCTGATCAGGTAAATCAGTTTTTGTTCAGGCTTCATTGCTTCTATATTCAGAGTTCAGGGACTTGCTGCCGCTGCCCATCATATCATTCATTTGCCTGGACAAACTTAACCTGAATAGTCTTGGTTGTTGTCTCAGTCTGCAAGCTTTACTGCACTGGTCTAAGAAATGGATAACTGAGAAGCAAAAATGTATTTTCATGTTAATTACTGTCTTCTGAGGGAGCCAGCCTGCTCTTGTTATTGTTATAGTTTATATCTCACTTTTAATTATGCTCAGGTTGGGCTCATAATATGTATCATATTCTTAGTTGCTCTTGGGCGATAGCATACTTCGGTAGTTATCAAATATTGCTTATTGGATGTTAGGGTACTTGCATGTCCTAATTGATATATTTTCCTCTTATATTGATGTTAGGATAATTTCTGTTCTAGATATAGTTCTCACCTCAACAATGTTTGTATGATTGACAGATATAGGAGGAAAAGAGACAGACTGGTGGAGTTGGCTGCTGCTGCTCCAATACCCACAATGTGGGGGCCTTTTGAAGCCTACTGTTACAGGTCACTGCTGGATGGGATAGAGCATATAGCAATGGTTAAAGTATGCTATCCATCTCAATTAGCATGCCCACTTGACAAATTTATCTTTCCTTTTATTTCATGCAAAAGTACTATCATACTATTTTACCTGTTAGCAACTTAAGGTCTCCTTCCAATTTCAGTAGAATTTTGTAAGTGCTAACTTCATATTGTTACTTTTGCTTGAGGAATTGTTGCGATTGACTTTTATCTTGTTTAACTTCAAGAATGTCTAAGTCCCATAAGCCTATTCTCAAAAAATATGAAAAAAAAGAAAATCCTGTAACTCTAGAACATGCTTCTCTATTTTGAGGTTACTTTGTCAGACACATTGCCTCTTAATAGAACATTTCTCTGTTCTTATAGCAAAAATTAAGGTCACTTTCAGTGATTTGGTTGCTTTGTTCTTCGTGATATATGACCTGTTGTAAATTGACCATCACCACAAGTTACTTAAATTCTTACTTGTACATTTCTATCTTTTTTTCTAATAAAAGAGAATGCAATTGAAGTTTAGTAGTTAAAGGCTGTTTTATTGGGTACTTTATTTTGTAATTCTTTCACTTATTATTTGAGTTTTGTAAAGCCTGAAGACTGGCTTAATGGATATAACAGATTTGATGTGATAAATAGTTACAATCCTCACGTTGGGAGAGATGGTAGATTTTTGGTTATCTTGATAGTTAATACCTTACACTCAGATTTTACCAATTGTCCTTGCTGAAGAAAAACTTTACCTATTTGAAATTAAGATTCTTTATCTGTCTCTGCTGCAGCATTTTGTGCCATTGCCCGCTGTTGAGGGTGACAAGTTTGTAACTAACGCAACTTTTTTTAAATGTTGATTTTCCTTGCAATATTTGTGGAAGTTTATTTTATTTTTGTTAAAGAGAGTATTTTTACTGCTGGACACAGAAGCGGCAATCAATTTTTCCTTACTGGGTTTTTAGTCCTTTTGGTTGAAGGGGAGACTAGTGTAGTCATTCAAACAATAATAAATGTCTGGCACATACAGGGTGAAGTTGGAGATGGTAAAGATATTCTTGTGAGGGTACATTCTGAGTGCCTCACTGGTGATATATTTGGATCAGCGAGATGTGATTGTGGAAATCAGCTAGCCCTTGCAATGAAGCAAATCGAAGCAGCAGGCAGGGGTGTTTTAGTGTATCTCCGCGGACATGAAGGTAGAGGAATTGGTTTGGGCCACAAGCTTCGTGCTTACAACCTACAAGATGATGGACGTGACACAGTTGAAGCTAATGAGGAGCTTGGTTTACCTGTTGATTCTCGTGAATATGGAATTGGCGCACAGGTGATCTTCATGATAACCTGCAATATCTCATTGACCTTAATATTTTGCTTCTGCACTATCTAGCCATGAACTTCTATGTCTTGTTTTTTGAACTGTGCACCTGGCTCATGAACCTGTGGCTGAAGAATTGCAATAATTTTCAGTTGCTCTGACTAGAATCATTTTAATCATAGTTTGGTGGATATTTATAATTCGCAGAATTATACAGCTTAGTTGGACTAGATTTATTCAGTTATTGATGTTTATGAGTTTCTTTCTTGATTCTTACATGGAAGATGGTGCATTTCCAGCCTGCTAGAAACATTTTCTTACTGCATACGGTTCTCTGGGACTTCTGAGTTTAGATTTGCATATCCATCATTGAAATTCAAACAGTATATTTTGTATTTTATTTCTTTTGCAATTATTCATAAGAATTAAGCCAGTTTGTTTGCTATGTTGCGGAAGGTTATGGTGACATCCCTCTGCATACTTTTTAGATATTCAATTTTTCAATACTTTTTCAAACTTCCTTCTTTTCTAATTTGTATTGTGTTGAGGTGGTAAATGTGTGATCGAATCTATTGCAGATGCTACGAGATTTGGGTGTCCATACAATGAGGCTGATGACAAATAATCCTGCAAAATATATTGGACTCAAAGGTTATGGTCTGGCTGTTGCAGGCAGGGTCCCATTGTTGACTCCAATAACTATGGAGAATAAGAGATATTTGGAGACTAAACGTGAAAAAATGGGGCACATATACGGTTCAGATTTTAATGGCCACATAAATTCAACCATTGGTACTCCATCTGATGGTGCATCAGGGGCATAATCCGTTCGAGCAAGTACCTGGATATGGTATCTCGACAGAACTTTGAGCGTCAACTAGGAAAATTCTAGTTTTACTTGTACAAACATAACTAATGATTATATTCTTTGCTGACAATTGCATTATTTGCATGTATAATTTCACTATGAGGGTAAAGAAATTCTGAGATGCATTTTCTTTTTTGCAAGAAAAAAGTGGCTTTAGTAGTTCTTATTTTCCCCTTTATGTTTGTCATAAAGGATTATTCATTTTGCTACTGTTGACCTTTAGCGTGTTTAAGTGAATCGCCAAAGCTTCTTTGAGGACTTATGTTGCATGAAAATTTCAATTTGATTACTGTTTTGCTTTTTGAGTACGTTTTTGTGTTTCAAAAACTTTGTTTTTTTCTTGCATAATATAACCTACATTTTATAAAATATTGTTTTCGCATGGGACATTTTTCATTTTTCAGTTTTCTTACTTTTTCGTTTTCATACTACATAGTCGAGGCTATTAAAGAGTGAGAATAACCCCTTGTTTTAGGGGTAGTAGGATTTATTCATATGTAGCATATTATTTGGTAGGTTAAAGACCCGGACGACACCTAACAAGAAGTGAATAACAAAATCTACGCCCAGTGAAAACCGGAATCAAGATTAAGAAAAGGCAAAAGAAGAGAGTTGGGACGCAGGCATGTTACTAAGGATGTTTATAATTGTATAATTTACTGAATTTTCTGGGTAAAGTATCATGAATAAAATTTCAAATTGGACCATCAGTAACTATCATCTCTATACAAAATGTGTTTCCCACCCTGAACCATGCCAAAAGGCACAAACTCAAGACAAATAGCTACACCCGAAGGCAAGTCCCACACCAGCAATGCCCAAACAAAGTGCCAGGGCCACAATCCAAGAAACTCCACCTCCGCCTTCCCGGCCACTGCCTGATGTTTCACAGCTACACCTGTTTTTTTCTTGCGTCTGCCATTCCGATTGCAACTTCAAGACTTGAACTTCAAGCAACCTCACCCATTGGCGATGAGCAAATAACTGCATAGACTCTTGAAAGAAAGCATTGGAAACAGAATCCTTTTCCTTAGCCAATTCTGCAGCTTTCTTCTCTGCTTTTCTTGCCCTTGTCTGTGACAATCTTAATGCCTTCAAAAGCTCCAACTTCTGATTCCCAGCACCACCAATACTTGCATCGATATCAAAATCAAAACCACTAGTGTTATCTTCTTCCCTTCCCACCATGCTAAAAACCCTATTCATGGATGATAAGGCAAGAGTCTTATCCGACCCAGAAAAGACCTTCAATGGAGGAGGAAGATCACAATTCTGCAATAGGTCAACACCAGATTTTTGAGAAAGGAAGGTTCCCAGTAGCACATCATTCTCAGAATTCAACTTCTGGTGATTATTTGATGCCCAACCAGCCATTCTTCTTTGGCCTAGTAATCGGTTGATTCTTGCTCGATGGATTTGATGAGAAGAGAAGCTTTGAAAGGAAACGGTGGATAACTGAAACGTGAAAGAAAAAAACGAAAAACGGGGTTGGTGGGAGGGGGAGTCGGGGTTGCGTTTAGACCAATCTAAATAAAATATTATATATAAAAGAATCCAAAATGGTATAGTGGATACAAAGTTTCGATCCTTTTTAAGGGTGAAGTTCTTTTCTTGCTTGCTACGTCAAACAGATGCGTTGCAACTTGTTTAGATTCGGGTTGAAGCTAACTCCAAGCTTCCACACTAAACAAAAGAATTTTTGCAAGTATCTTACTTTTAGCACAGGAAGAGAAGACATCGAAGTTTTGACCTAAGTTTCCGACCTTTATGACAACAAAGGCATTAATTCAATGCTATGTTATTCAATTTGAGTTTTTAACATACATGCCGAAATTTAATATTTCTATTCAAAATTATTTTTAAATTTCTAAGTAAATAATTTCAGCAATATAAGATTCCTATATTTCGTTGGAGATATAAAATTTTTTGAGAAATTTAAAATTAAAATGAAAGTTTTAAAATTAACCTAATTACTATCACACTTCTAATGAAATTGCATGTTTTTATTTAATTAATTTATACAAAAAAAGTCTTATATAATAAAATTTATCATGGTGATCAATTCAATATGAAATATAATTATAATATATAATATTATAATATATAATAAATATAATATTATTAAATAATATAATTTATAATTAAAATTAATATAATAATAATATATTATAGTTTGCAACAATACAAATTATAATTTATAATAAAATCAATTCAATATGAAATAATATTATAATATATAATAAATATAATATTGTTAAGCAATATAATTTAATATAATTTATAATTAAAATTAATATAATAATAAAATATTGTTATTATAAAATAATATTATAAAAATATTATAATATAATTAATAAATATTATTCAGCAGTATTAAATAATTATTCTATTATCTTTAAAAAGTATTTAATAATGATAATATATTAATAATTCAAAATATATAATCTATAATAATAAAAATTTAAGAAAATTTAAAAACGATTTAATTACTCAATAAACTAATAAGAGACTATAGTTTTATAGTTAAATAATCATATTAGTAAAATTTGAATGATAACCTATATTTTTTATTTTGATTAGGATTGTCTAAAATATATTTAAGATTAAATGTGTTTATATATTACATTAATTAACGGTATATTTGTCAATTTATAATTATTTAATTTTCGATAATCATGAAAAAGTAACTTTTTTACACTTTGAGATGGAAAATTACTTTTCCATTTAAATGAGAAAATAAAGATGTGGTCCATAGGTTTAAGAATATAGCTATCCTAGGAATATAATATTTTCATGCAAATCAAATACTAAAATTCAATATTTTTCAGATACTTTTCCTTGAAATTTCGACAACATAATGCCCTTGATATTTAATTAGTCACCAACTCGCTTATTGCGTGAACCATAACGTACATACCTCATTAGTTACTTATCAAAATACTTTCACAACTCAACTCTTTATGTTGTTCATATAATATGTTTTGCATTAATAACTAGGAGTTTTACTTACAAAAGAAATGTGGGATGTGGTTTGGGAAACATATATCTACGTTTAATCTTAAAGCCAAAAAATAAATAAATTTATCCCAAGTTATAAATTAGACGTTTACTACTGCGATAAAGGTAATTTACAAATTTATAATCGAAAGTTTTTGTCTGTTTGACTCCGATTTATTATCTTCATTATTTTGATTACTTTTTTTTTTCTTTATTGAGTTTAATAATGTGTACTTTCTATATATTAGGTAAAATATTAAGTGAATTTTTTTAATTATGAAAATAAAAATTTGATGCCGCATAATTTAAAAGTCTATAATTATTTATACTTTTAAATAAAAATTTCACAAATGTAATCACTCGTTTAAAATTAAGTTTGATATTAAAATTAATTACATATATTAATGATTTATCTATAAATTAGCTCGAATATTTAATTGTATTTTAAGGCTTGTACTTTTGTTTTTAAGAAATCTTATATTTTATAATCTAAAAAAAGGAAATTCTTCTGATTTTAAAGTGAATGACTTACTTTTGAAACAAAAATGACTTTCCAGAGTTTTTGGTGGGGCAAGTTACAGCTGGGGGATCAGGAATCAAATCCAGATTTTAATTAGGAGATACACACCTTACCAACAGGACTAACTCTCACGTATTTTATTTTTTTAAGATATTTGGGGAAAAAAAAAAAGAGCAAAAGACTTGAATGAGATCTAACCAGCATTACATTTACAAACCTTGTTCATTAAATTAAAATAATAAGAATCTAAAAATCTTGTTATAAATTTTTCATTTTTCTCACTAGGCACTAATCGATAGTTTTTACTTAACAATATTTATCATCATATTAATTGAGTCAATAATTTTACTTTGTATTTATTTTTTTAATTTCCATTAAGACAAAATTTCATTTTAATATAATAAAGAAATAAAAATTAAGAGTGGCAGCAAGGGAATTTGTGGGAGGACTTTGCCTCTTTCATCCTGCCTCATTAATAGACATTGCAAATGGGTCAGGTTAGGTAAGTTTTAATCGGATCAATAATTTTGGATGGTGAAGTTTTGAATTATTGGGTTAAGACATAGAAAATATTTAAATAATTTTTAAGTTATTTTTAAATTTTGAATGAAGTCGGATCATTTATATTTTATTTTTTAAATAAAAATATTATATTTTACAAACAAAAAATATTCCATTATTAGAGAAAATCAATATGCTTTTAATGTTGAACTAAGGTCATCTAGGTCAGAAATAAAGCAATGGGTTAAGCTCTTCTTTAGTATCAACATCTCCTGATGTTGAATTATTGGGTTAAGATAGAGAAAAATATTTAAATAATTTTTAAGTTATTTTTAAATCTTGAATCGAGTTGGATCATTCATATTTTGATTTTTTAAATAAAAATATTATATTTACAGACAAAAAAATTCAATTATTGGAGAAAATCAATATACTTTTAGTTGAACTAAGGTCATCTGGAACAGAAATAAAGCATCGAGTTAAACTCTTCTTTAGTATCAAAATCTCCTTAAATTATTTTTTAAATAATATTTAAATCATTCATATTTTTTATTTTTAAATAAAAATATTACATTTACAGACAAACATATTCAATTATTGGAGAAAATCAATATATTTTTAATGTTGAACTAAGGTCAATTAGGACAGAAATAAAGTATTGAGTTAAACTCTTCTTTAGTATCAACATCTCCTAATTAGCAATTTTTTTTTTTTTTTTTTAAAAAAAGAAGAATAGTCTGTTCTTCTGTGTCTGATATGGTTTTTTAGTTATTGAAATTTGCTTTATAAGTGATATGGGACTCAATGGAGCTATTTTATAAATAATATCGCATGGATTTATTAGTGCTACACTTTTTTCATCAATTTTATAAGAGTCAAATACTTCTAAATCATCAAAATATTCATTTTTATTTATTGCCTTTGAATAAAAAAGATATAATAATTTCTAGTCGATTTCTTAGTCTAAGCAAGAGAAAATATATTTGGATAATATTGATTCAATTTCCAAAAATTAAATATTTTAATAATTTAAATTGAATTAAATTCAAACAATTTCATATCAAATTAAAACTCAAATGGGTTTGAGTGAGTCAAAAATGATATCAATTTTGGGTAGATCAATTTTTTCAAACAGATTTGTGGTAGAAATTACCACCTCTATCTAGGAGGAGCTAAGAAGGGTATAGTACAATTCTTTCAAGACACAGTCAATTCTTTTGCATATTATCTTTAAATATTTATAAATATGCATATTAAATTTTAAATACATATATATCAATTAACAGAAATCCTTAATATAGTATAACTAATATATAGAAAATATTTACGTATAAAATTAAAATTAGGCCTCTTTCTCTACCAAACTTTTTTTACTATCCACGACATCCAAAAGCTATACACCCAAAAAAAAATTACAAATTAATAAATTCACATAAACCCAAGAGATGTTGTTGCCTTACATACAGTCATTATTACTATTATCCATTAATTTACGGTGGCACTTTTTTGCTGCCAGCGCGAGTACTCCAACATACAATAATTCCATCATTGAATTAGCAAGCTCTTTAGCAAAAGTGATTCCATTTGTCAAACACTGAAATGTGACATAAATTATTGTTTCAAAATCATTCAGAAGAGTTCCTCTGCCCACAACAATGGGCCGTAGTCAGGGTCCATCTCAGCTACTGGAGTAATTTGTGTACAGGTACAAAAAAAAGTATTTTTCACAATTAAGTTATGAAATATAATTAAGTTTGTAATGTGAAATTAAATAATGTTTTTTATTTATGATTTCATAAAGTTAATGACATGTGGTTGATGACCTGGAAAGAGCTGCCTCATCATCCCATTTATAACTCCTCTTTACTACAGTAAGTTAGTTGACTTAGTCAAAATTCCACCATTCTCTCCCATTTCTCTCATTAGCTCCCAGATAACAATGACATTCAAAACAAAACTCTCTTAATCAAAACCCTAATTTGTTTGGATTAGTAACGAGAACCAAAACAGTAATCTGTTTTCAAACTGCAATTAACAAATTGAAATACAAATTTGCATCATCACACGATGGATTGGAACCAAAGGCCTCCAGATTTTGAAGTCCCAATTTACGGTAAGTAACATTCATCTGATATATAGAATCTGCGTTCTCCGCACGAAGTACAGCCACATCCTTTAGATGAAGATCCCTTTCCCAAGGCAAGCGCTTTAACAAAGAACAAGAAGACGTTCTCCACTCCAAACCCTCTTATCGCCACCATCGACTAGCTTGATAAGCTTCGTCTCCCGCTCACCTCCGTCATCTCTAAAGAATATGCCCTTGCCATCGAACGCCACCAGCAACAGGAGCAACAATCCTCTAATTCGGATAAGGACAATGAGCTTAAGAAAGGAGAAGAGAAAGAAGACGATCGTGCAGTGCTAAGGAGGAGGAGAAAGAAGACAATGAGGGAGATGGGTGAAAATAGAGGCGGGGCTAATAGGGGTCCCTACATGAGGAAAAGGAAGAGATATGAAGCAAAAGGAATAGTGACTGGAGGGAAGGTTGGTGATGTGGGTCTGGATGTTGTAGGGGGCTCAAGGCTAGTTTGGTGAAAGGAATTCAAATGTTTTCAGGTGGTTTGATGAAGTTGGTGAGGCTAATGCTGGTGAAAGGTTACAGCTTTGGCCTGATGAAATTGTTGCATATGGGAATGGTGGAGAATATGGTCCAAATGAAGTCTTGAGTTTTGATGGTAAAGGTTTTAAGCTCCAGGATGGTAAAGAAAATGGTACAGGGATTCAGTTGAGCAAGTCTAGTTAGGATTTTGGTGGAAATGTTGTAATGGGTGTTGGTGGTGAAGGAATTCGAGTTCTATTTGGGGAAGTTAGTGTTGTTAATGCTGGTTTTAGTTATGCTGGTGAAGAAATTAATCCTTCGTTACAAAGACGTTTGGTTTGTTTTGGATTTAGTTATTTTAGGCTTGGTCGTTTTGAGAAGGATGTGGACATTTTCAAGTTTGGAGGTTTGATGATTTAGGGGCTTGTGGATTTCAGTTTATCTCGTATGAATGGGTTGAAGTCCCAATTTATTTGTTTGTTTTGTTTGACGAAATTTGTGTTAAAGGGGTTTGTTAGGGGAGTAAGACCGTAAAAAAGGGGAGGTAAAGTTTTTAGGTATTGTGGCAAGTTTATTTACGTCATCGACTTAATTGTCAATAATTTTTTCGTATCAACATTAAAAAATATATAATATACATACATTATCACTCCAAAAGCTGAAAATTAGTTAATTTTTAATTACAATATTAATTATAAATCAGTGACTTGATTGTAAAAAATAATTTTTCAATATTGTAATAGAATTTAGATTATAATATAGTGACCACATGTATAAATTATCCAAACTACTGTGTTGGTGCCCCTAGGCTTATATTTCCTCTTCAACTCAGCTGCGTATGCCGGATCTAATGAAGGGTCAATGTCACCTTTGCCCATGAAATTGTATAGCCAGTTAGAGATCATAAAGCAATGTCCAACTCCAACGACATGTCCTCCTACAAACAAAATAGGTTTTCTAATTAGAGTTCGTTTATATTGTTGTTTAAGGTAATATTAGCAAAAGGAATTCAATCTCAATAATCTTGGGCTCTCTGATACTAAAGTCAATAATCTATGGCTTTGTGATACTGAGATAAAAACTAAAATTTCATGTATTTAAAACTTAAATATATGATGAAAATTACTTTACTATCAAGCTTAAAAGTTTGAGCATGTTCATGCAATTTTACCAAAATTTGATGTTAAACTTTATTAGATATTTTTTCAAAGTTAGATTATTAAAGAAAAACTATTATACATCAATTATTATCGATGCCTATTTTATCTTTAGTGCAGACACAAACAGTTGTGCAAGTCTTTTCAAGCAATAAACATAATATCATATTAATTTTCTTTGTTGTCCCGATGCAATATTGCACCATAATGTAACTCTAAAATCAATCTCGTCCTATTATTTTGTATTAAATTTTTGAAATAAAATGATATGGGACATGAAGTAAAAGTAATAAATAAGTTAACACAAGACAATTCAAGAATTGATAATTTTCAAAAATTTCAAATATAAATACATATAATGTCCATCTAAAATTTGAAGTTCAAAAATCAAATACCTAAAAATACAAAGTGCAAGTCAATAATATAATATCCATATCAATTCTGAAACAAAAATACAGCAAAAAAATAATAATAATTTCATTCAAACTCAATATTTATATATGTGCCAATTAAATGACAATTTCAATTAAAGGAGTACTTGGTACAAGATAAATCAAGATAAAACAGTACAATTCTCAATTTAGATATAGGTATTGTCACAAAGTTTTTTTTTTTTTTTTTTTTTTGCTCTAGGATAATATGGAACGAAAATTTTCGATATATATATATTGGCAATGGGCTTTGTTTAGTAAATTTACGTGATACAACCACTAGATCCTTGACATTTAAGCCCTTGGCAACAAAATTTCGTTTGAGCTGATCTATACTGGCAAAAGCCGATGGTAATTGTGCTAAGGCCTCCGAAACAATTGATACTCTTTCATCTCTAGGTCTGGTGGGAAAAATCCAAGTTGGTCCTCAAATCTGAAAGGAAAATGGTTCATTAATTTGGCACAAGCATATAGAACTATGGATGTAAAAAATGAATTTTGTACAATAAGAATTTTAATATTTATTACCTACGTCGATCTACATATATTTATTATTTTATTTCATTTATAATTACCTGAATTATTAATATAATTATAATATACGCCAATTCACTTTTTTTATTACTTGCAATTTATTGGCTTAAATTACTATTTATTTTGAAATCTAATTTAATATTTATTTTATTTATGCATGAAAGATCTCAACAAGTTTTTTTAATGTAATGATAATAGAAATTATATGATATGTTGATTTAATTTTAAAATTAATGATAGGATTTTGAACATATTATTGGGATAATTTAGAGAGATTTAGTTTGATGAACTCAAAGCGAAACTCGTTAAAGAGGGTTCAGCTCTCTTTAACCTTTCTTAATGGGTTTAAATATCAACTATGTACTATTTATGATACATATTCTTTCTCACTGTATCATATTTACACCTTATCTTATTTAATTACTTTTATAATCTCTTATCACTAAAAATAGCTTTTTAATTCACTTCATTAAGGATCTTTGAACTCATTTCCTTACTTTCTTTCACAGAACTCTCATTCTCTAATTTTTTTTATTCTCTCACCTACATAATATTTGTCCTGACTCAGAGTATCATTATTGCACATCTAAGTCTACATTTTTCATCCTCAATTGGTGCATTACCATCACACATTTGAGTATTCATTATTTTCTAACTTGTTACTAGACCTTTAAATTCATTAAGATTGTCTACTCTATCTCTCACACCCTCTCCACCTCTTCCTTGTCCATTACTAAGGTGTAATATTGTCTCACCCTTATCATCTCAAGAACCCAAGCATCTACATTTTTACAACTTCATTGGGGAGGCATGATTACACTAAGTAATAGCACCTTTGATGAAACCTTCAACAAACCAAAAGCAGCTAAAGAGTTTCTTAGGTAAAGTTTCTTATATTAGTAGACTCATTCATACTTTTGCTAAGATTATCTCTCCATTTCAAGCACTGTTGAAGAAGAGTGTTCTTACCCTTTTAAATAGGGGCAACAGTAATAAGAAGCTTTTGAGATGTTCCTATGAGATTGTACCTCATTTTAACCAATCATTCTATTGGTGCCTTATTAGCATGAGAAGTGGACGGACAAGAGTGCCCTATTTATTATTTGAGTAGATCTTTGCATGAGAGTGAGTGTAATTATCCTCCTTTAGAAAAATATTATCTAGCACTTATGTTTGCAACATAAAAATTGTGATGTTATTTGCTTGCATACAAGGTGTTTTTTGTTACTCGCTTTGATCCAATCACATACTAACCAAGCCAAATCTCTCAAGGAGAATTGCTAAGTAGTTACTATTACTTATGGAGTTTGATATCACTATTGTCCCTCTAAAAGCTATTAAATCTCAAGCAATGGCAAATCTTCTAGCCTAATTCTCTTCCTAACAAAAATGAATTATGCCTGATGAGTTTCCCAATGATTTCCATAAGGAGTCTTTCTCTATTGAGGTGGAGGAAGGAGAATGACATTTGTTTTTTGATAGTTCCTCAACTAGCTTAGCGGGAGGAGCCCAATTGTACTTTTTTTTACCAAATGGTAAAATCATTTTCTTAACAAACAAACTTGAATTTTCTTGCATGAATAATCAGGCTCAATATGAGCCTTTTGTGCTTAGATTCCTCGCCGCTAATCATGTGGGAGCATGTACTCTATGTATTCATGGTAATTCTAATCTTATTATGAAACAAGCAAGCGATAAGTTTGCTTTTAAAGAACCTGAACTTGCACCTTAAAGAGCTGCAGTGTGAACTCTGATGAGCAAAGTCCAATCTATCCTTGCTCTAAAAAACTTGCACTTGCACCTTACAGAGTTGTAGTGTAAACTTTGATGAGCAAAGTCCAATCTATCTTTGCTCTTAAAGAACTTGCATTTGTACCTTATAGTGTTGCAATGCAATTTGAACAAATTTTATTCTATCGAATATGCAATTACTCCTAAATCATCTAATTATCATGTAAATGCTCTTGCAACTCTAGCTTCAAGAATTCTTATTCCATATGAAAACGAAGTTGTAACTGCCCCAAGTAATTTTCAATATGTGAAGAAATTTCATATGTTGGGAGATTATCATGTGATCTTATTTGTCAAGCATTTTATGCAATAAAACCTTGAATATTCACTATATATCAGTATATGTCCTCTTTTCTCCCATTGTAATGCATTATGAGTGATCAATCAATCAATTAAAAGTTAAAGAAAGGAAATGTAAAAAGCTAAGAAATTTATTTATTCAACTTTAAAATAAAACAACACAAAGCAAGAACTAAATTAAAAGGTCTCAAATAAACAATAATTACATCAATAAAAGACCCTTGTTGAACATCTAGAATCCAAATCTAGCCTATTAGTGGTGCATCCTAACTGTTAATGAAGATTGGTTATCTCATGCCTAGCTGCTCCATACAAGTCTCGAGAGATGTTATCTCTGATTCTAGCATACTATAATGACTATGAGTCTCATAAGACTTTAATGCTGCCTTAGCTATTTCAATAAGGGGAATTAAAAGGCCGACATTAAAATTCACATTTGAAGTAGTCTCAATGTTATCCACAATAAAGTTTAGATCCTCTTCATATAGTGATTTTTAAGTCCCATCCATAAGATGTATCAACTACCCAATAATATCTATCATGAAGGATCTAACTGTTATTTTGTGAACATATGAGTTCTTCCAAAACTCACATGCTTTAATGCTTGCCTTTTCTAAGTAAGGGACATAGCACTGAAGCACTCGAAGACCATGGAAGTTAACATAATCATCTTCCTTGATATGCACTTGAAAAGTTCTATTATGAGAAGAACCTACAACTTGGGGAGGACTTGTGTGCTCTTGAGTCTTAACTTTAATAATAGCTTGAGAATTGGCTTGCTTGGGATTGGTCATGGTGACTGCAACATCATTAGAGGTGTTATCTTCATTGTTGTCAGGCACAATGTTATCATATGTATCATGGAAACCTAGAGTTCCACATCCAATACCTTCATCTTTCTCGCCCTTACTATTAATATCAGTTTGAGTTGTAACTTCATCAACATGATCATCAGCTTCCATAACAGTCTTGTTATCACCTGAATCAGAAGCATTATCATAAAAACCTTCATCTTTTGAACTTTTAGCATAATCCCTAGTGTTATTTTCCTCTATATTATCATCTTTAATTGTAGAAGCAAAATGTTCACATGTGAGTTGTTTTCTAATCCCATGATTTCTAGAGGTAGGAACTCTAGTGTCTAAGATGGAATCAAGATTGAAGTCTTTTCCTCCAATCATTGAGAAAGTAATTATATCAGGTTTTAATAGGTGCAACCTAAAAATAAATAATCAATGTAGAAAAGAAGAAAAGTTAATGCAAATTGATAAATATTGGTTCTTGAAGTATCAAATGAAATGTATTAAATATAATTTCAACTTTTTTGCTTTCTTAGACACTTGTTCAATTGGAGCAGACAAAACTAACTTTTTCCTTTTATTTGATTTCCAACATCTATAACAGTCTCTATCTCAACATTCTCATTGCCCGTAATGCATTCCTTATTAGTTGTACTTATGTTTTACAAGAAAGACATAGTAACTAACTAGTCGCTCAATAAGAGGATGTTCAATAAGTGAACTAGTGAAATTTGAGAAAAACTTAAAATAGTTTTACTAATGAATGTCCCATCCTATAGATGTTATCCCTATTTGCTTAACTGAATGAAAGAATAAATGTCTGTCCCTAAGATGAAGCTCCTATTTATTTTGAAACACAAACTGATTACAATATGAGATAAATCTAGTGTAAGAACAATATCACAAGACACACTTTGATCATACCTAAATTGTCTAGCTATTAGATGTGTTGGATATAGTTGTACTGACAACTCATTCTTACCATCACCATCTCGAGATTCAATCATAGATGGAAAAGACCTCGAGTATACCCAAACAAAGAAGTCAAAATCAATATTATAAAAACCACTTCGAGAAGTCATCATGTTAATCAATTTATTAGAACAGGTCAGATACATGTTCTTACATTTGTTAAATCTCAGAATCCATTTTGCATGAGGACAGATCAAAAATTTTCTTGTTTATCAATGTACTGAAGTAGCTCACCTCTAGATATTTTGTTTATCCATGCCCAAGCTCGATGATGTAGAGTTTTATAAAATTTCTTCAGTTTTTCACCCATATTAATTATAACTATCTTTGTGATGGCAGTAGGAATGAGAGCATAATCTCTAAAGCATTCTTAAAAGAACATTAGAATGAACACCATATCTATGTATGTCTGCAGATTGAATCGATCCATCGAAAGATAGTTGCCTCATGGTATAAGTCCATATGATAATATAATTAGCCTAAGAACATAGATGCTAATGCAAAGTGGTCACCTTGCAAAACGCGAATGGCAAGGGAAAATACTTTGGCATTTAATCCATCATCAAGACATTTAAGAAGAACATACTGAGAAAGCCCAAATGTTAGGAAAACCTCAAGCTTATACTTATGACAAGTCCAACGTTAACTTTTTATCTCTTTAACAACTAATAAGAAAATTTTTCTGATACTTATTTGCATCCAAACCTTGGCCCATCAGTATGAGTATCATCTCTTTTGGCTTTCACTCTAAAGAAGTATTCAATCCACTGTCTAAATGTTGGTTTATAGCTTTTGTGAACATCATGTGATTTCTTGAGAGTGCATTATCCAATAATCGTCTAGTCTCATGATCATTTTTTAAAAGGCTAATATTAGCCAATTTTCTCTACCAAAACAATTTAATGAAAGCAAAAGCAACATATTCACATCCTCTACAGCAAACCCTATCTCACCCCAAGAAGTCATGATGGTAGGTGTTGAGGTGTTTCATCTTGCAAATATATCTTTCCATACATTCTAATAACCATCATATTTTATGTTTAATTGACTTGTGAGCGTAAGAACTGCTAAGACACCAACTTTTCTTAGTGTTGACTTATAGTTTGATTTCTTTAAGATGCAATGCACCCATCCTTTTCATCAATCATGAGTCTTTTAATGATTGTGCAAAGTATGTTGAAGAGGACGAGAGCTCTCCTCTCTCAACTCTAAAGTGTAGAACTAACTTAGCAAGTATAAGCCTTCTGGATTTAACATGAGATTCAAAACTGATGAATTGAAAGTCTACTTTGGGAGGAAATGTACCAAATTCCTTTTTTTTTTTTATTGTTCCAAAACAAATCGAAAAGAGAGGGTTAAATCTTCCCAAGTATTTCTATCTAAGACTAGAGGAAAGCTTTTTATCTTTATATACTAATAAATCCCTTTGCTAAATAAATTTGCTTTATTGAGGCATTTTTTCCTTATCCTTGAAAGATTTTTTTTAACCATATTCTTGGTGTTGATCATGGGAGATATGATAAATACTCGAAGGGTACCTACATCCATGGACATGAAAAATAAGGAATCAATTTTCAAAATTTTAAGTAAGAAAGTACAAGAAGCAAAGCTAATCCACGATAAGTAACAAGGCTTATTCATTTTAATTCTCTAAGATGTATATTATGCTTAAGACAATTCAAGGCCTAATGCATCAACGCCTAATGCACAAGTCTTAATGCGTCAAGTCTTAATGTGTTAGCTCCTAATGCATAAAGTCTTTATGCATGAGTCCTAATGCACATGCCCTGATGCACAGTCTTAATGCATGAGTCTTGATGCACGAGTCTTGCTGCATCATAACTTTGATGCAGAGGTCCTAATACCTCAAGTGTTGATGCATAGTCTCTGATGCCTCAAGTGCTGATGCACAAGTCCTAATGAATAAGCCTTGATGCATGACGTCTTGATGCGTAAGTCCTAATGCATCAAATTTTGATGCATTTTATTTTGACTCATATTAAATTTAAGTCACATTTTTTATATTTATAATTTGTAATTTTATTTAATTTCGTTATTATTATATGTGTGTGTGTGTGTGTATGTGTGTATAAACTACTCAAGTTTTAGTTTGACTTTCTATTCTAGAAAGTTGTTTTCCTATGGTGTTCAAATGGACGTTTGTATAATTATGCTGAGATACTAAGTTTCTTAAGTTGGCAGAGTCACTATCCTGGGGTTTTTTTAAAGGACTAGCATCAAGGACTTTTGATCTTATGGGGATCCTTATTTGCCTAAGGGGAGGATGTTCAGATTTTGTCTGCCCATCAAATGTTTCCTAACTAGTTACCTTTTTCGAGTTATAATCGGATGCAAACTATGAAATGGATAAGAAATATTATTTTCAGAAACATATTTTTGAAACTAACCAAAGAATAAAATATGTGTTTTATGCTGATGCACAAAGTTATAGAATTCTTCTTGTATACATTGTCTCTCATCCAAAAAGTGTTCAAAAAACCATAGATGTTTTTTCCTAATTATGAGGAGCATAAAAAGCTTTATGAATTTTGGTCTTGTTGACCTCAAAAGTTTTCTGCAAAACATTCAACTCATGAGTTATGTTTTCAGTGATAGCAGAAGCAGTTGGAGAGTTTGGAGGGGAAGGAGTTTTAACTTCTTCTGTGTTTTCTTTGTAGACTGGTCTTGACACAAGGGTACTATAGTCTAGGTTTTGGATAGAGCTAGTAGGTATATCTGAAGTAGAATACCTAGTAGCCTGAGTGATAAAGGTAAGTGTATAATATTTGGTAAGTTTGGAGGATTCTCCTAGTTAGATGTTGTTGGTTTGTAGGGAAGCTTGATGACATATGGGAGTTGGGATACTCTCCCTAGGTCTATTTCTGAGGACTGATTAGCGAACCTAGAGTTGAAAGATTATCTATCAAAGGAAATTTTTACCTTACCATCTTGGTATTGGGTGATATCCTTAATGGTGGTATTTAGGACAGGTATTTGAAGAGTCTATTGATCAGGACCTATTGGTTCACTAATTCCTTCAAAGACCCAATCTTTATGAAGAGTGATTTGGCTCCATTGGATAGGTCTTGGAACAACCATTTTGAACTTGGTCATATCGATTTAGAGTAGGAGAGTTTCTCCTTTCCGACTGTGGAATCTGTGTTTTGTATTAAAAGCAAAGCCCATCACTTTGTAATGTACTTTAAAGATTAATGCAACAGGTATAGATCCTTCAATCATGGGATAATTGTGTGTTTTGATTTGCAAGACCAATGATTTTAAAATATTTTTATCACTTAAGGAAACAATAAAGTTTGGATAACAATCAAATGAAATCGGACCTTTACAGAGACTAAACTCTATGGTTCCTAACATAGAATCTTCAAAGGATTGGAACCTAGCATCTCTAAAGGCTACTAAGATAGACATGTTTAATCCCTCACGGGTCAAAGGTTTTAGGCCTACTTGGACTAATCCTATATAGATATACTTAAAGCCTTTGGTGATATGTTTCTGCAAAGCATTTTATGAAAACAAGTGAATCTTTTCAAAAGGTTTTAAGAGCTGAATATCCCTCTCTTTAGTTTTGATAGAATAATCAGTTTTAAAAAGATTAATTTTAGAAGTCTTATAAATCTATTCCTTTTGAACTTTTGGAGTTTCCTAGTCATCAATAGATTTTTCAAAATCTTCAATGATGATTTCTTCACTATTAATTGTATCTTTTTGGTTTTTTGAGGCACAAGATAAAAAAGAAGAAGAATAAGATGTGGTTCTATAGAAAATTGGGTTCATATTAAACTTGAGAACATAGAAATAAAATCTTTTGTTCTACAGAATACAAGTACACTTATATGAACTACGGTTGACCAACGGACTTATGACCTCATTGGGAATTATGGTCGGGACCACCTACGTTCCACAGGACTCGGTGCACTTTATATTGCCAGATAAAAAGATCCTAGAACTAGGCAAGTAAACACAACACCCCTTAGGTTCTAATACCATTCGCACCCTAGGACCGAGAGGGGATAATATGCAGGTAGAGAGATTGAAAACAGTATAATATGCAAGTAAAGAAATCAAAAAAAGAATAATATATAACTTTTAGAAATGAGGGTTTCATAGTTTCTAATTACATATGAACAAGAAGATCATATGCAAAACATACTTTTGCAAGGAAACTCCTCTATATTCTAAAATGATCCTTAAACAGAAATTAGGCAAAACATTTTTTATTCAACAAAATAGAATATTACATAACAGAGTTTTAAAAGTACCTTTAATGGTTCTTCTTACAAATGAATAGTGGTTACAACGGATATGAGGGATAAGGAGGATAAGAGAAGAGAATAGATGGAAGGATTTTCAGAAGGGAGGGTTTTAGTTATAACTAAAAGCTTGCCCTTCATAAAGAGAAGTGTCACTGTAGATGAATAGTGTTTTGTCGACACTATAGGTGAATAGTATTTTGTCGGCCATTATACTGTAGATGAATTCTATGTCAAAATCAAAGATGTTAAGAATAGCCTACCATCGACCAAATATTTGTTTTGATAAAGAATTTCTTTTACTGATTTACAATTAATGCGAAGTAGAAATTTTTGATTGAGTAAATCATATTGAAATTTTTGGATACATAAAACTATGCTCAAAATTTCTTTTTTAATAGCAGAGTAGTTCTATTGTGTGTGATTCTAGTGACCAGAAGTGTATTAAATAATTGACTCTTTACCTTTCTGTATTTGTTTTAGGATGCCCCCATAACCAAGTTCACTAACATCATTTTCAACAACTTTGAGAAGGTCGGGGTTTGCTAATGACAAACATGGGATACACTGAACACTTTGTTTAATCTGACGAATCACACTAGTATGTTCATTAGACCATGGAATAGGGTTTTTCTCAAGACGATCATGCAATGGCTTAGCCATTCTATTAATATTAGGACAAAAATTTAAGACATAATTGAGACTTCCTAAGAATCTCTGTAATTGAGTTTTATCAAGAATTTTGTCAGGGAATTTTGATGCAAATTCTAGAGACCTTGCAATTGGTGTGATTGTGCCACAATAGATGTAGTGTTCTAGAAAGCAAATTTTTGTTTGAAAGAGAGAAATCTTTTTAACTGAGAGAACAAGGCCATTTTGTTTTACAACATAGAAAAAGGCTTTTAAGTGCTTGAAATGTTAATCTATTAATTGTGAAAATATTAACACATCATCAATATACACAATGTAGAAATCAAAATAAGGATTAAAGATTTCATTCATGATCCTTTGGAATTCTGAAGGTGCATTTTTTAAACCGAAAGGCATCACATTCCATTCATACTGGCCAGATGAAACTATAAATGTAGTTTTATATCGATGCTTTGGATCAATTTGGATTTGCCAAAATCCTGATTTCATATCAAATTTGGAAAATACAAATGTAGAATGCAATTTGTTTAATAAATCCTTTTTGTTGGGAATTGGGTAATGAATCCATTTTAGGGCTTGGTTTAGAGGTTTGTAATTGATTACTAACCTAGGGGTTCCTCTCTCTATCTCAGAACTTTTATTGACATAGAAAGTTGCACAACTTCACTGTGATCTAGATTTGAATATAAGTCATTTTGATTCTAAATCTTGGATTTCTATCTTATAATGCCTCTCCAATTTAGCACTGATTTGGATAGGTCTAGCTTTTGTAGGAATGTTTCTTTCATCAAAATCCTTTTCATAAGACAAATCAACCATGTGCTGTTTTCTATTCCAAAAAGCATTTGGAAAATCAGAACATACTTGTTTAAAAGTAAGTTTTGAAAATCAAAAATTTTTTTGTTTTATGAAATCTTGGTTTAATTGTTTTTGGATATTTTGGAGGGAAAGATATTGTTTTGCAAAAACCAAGCCATCATGGTTTCTTTTTATCAAAGCATTAATCTCATGTTGGTAAATCAAATTTGCTTTGAGGAGATTTAGAAACTTGGTTCTTGATTTTTCTATGAAAGGAAAAGAAAGTTTTATGTGCTTATTTTTAAAATCGATAGAAGTATGCATGGTTTTATAGGGTGTTATCAAGTTAATGAATAACGTCCCTATAATAACAGCATGACTCATATTTGAGACTAGAAGGAAAAAAGTTTTAATATGAAAGGTATTGTTAAAGACACTAGCTTTTGTTTTCCCTTTAACCTTCATTTTAGACTTATTAGCAGAATCAAGTCCTTGTGTGGTTTTATTTTGAAAACGTTTTGGTACTAAACTAGGTTTAATACAACTTAAATCCGCTCTAGTATCAAACAAAGCAATTGTATTAATTTTGAAATTATCATAAAAAACTAAAGTTAGTTTTATCAAATATTTTTTGGAAACTACTTCATTCAACACACAGAGATAATCACCTGTAAGGTTATGTTCTAGGTTGGATAAAGCAAGGTTTATAAGGGATCCTAGGTTTCTTCATTATCACTAGTGTCTTCAGATACCTTAGAAACTAAGAGATTGATTAACTCTGAATCCTTATACTGTTTTTCTTTAAGCTTTTTAAGCTTAGCTTTAATGGTTTTGATTTATACTCTAGGATCTTGGATAGTTCCTACAGAGGGTTTACTAGTCTTCTTTTTATTGAGTATAGATGTAAGATCATACATAAGAGTACTAGTAGAGGGAAGATTGGGTGTTTTGGAATCCTGCCCAAGAGATTGCCTAATTGTTCAAAATACCTTTTTTGAACATCTGGGTTGTAGACATGTTGGATGATATCGAGGATCATGCTCTGCTCTTTTATAAGAGCATTGACCTGTTTTAGTTCTAATTTAGAATCAAAATCAGAAGTTGAAAGAGATGATGTTGTAACAATTTCATCAATGTGAAGATCTTGGCTTTCACTGTAAAGCCTAACGTCTTTTTCAGATTCAGAAGTTTCTACAAGCAATATTGAAAGCTTTGCTAGGTTTTGTCTTATAGGCCTAACTCATCGAGTTTTCTAGAGACTTTGCAGTATTTGAAAATGTGTCCCTTCTTGCCACATTTGTAGCAAGTGATGTCCTTAAGACTGGTTTTCCTAGAATGGTCAGGCTTCGACCTTTTAGTGGTTTTCTTAAGAGGTTTTTCATAAAACTTCTCATTGGATTTAATCCTAGAATACCTATGGAATTTTCTAAATCCCTTGGTAGACCGATGTTTGGAAGATGATTTACAATTGCCACTATGAGGTTGGGTTTTTAAAAGTGTTAAGGTTGGGTCGAACTGCTAGCAAAAAGTCCCAACCTCTTGATGGGTCTGTTTAAACTCCTTTTTGAGGTGCTTCTGGAGTTTTAGGTCTTGGCAAATCTTAAGACCTTCTTTTTGGGTTTGACTTATTAGCTCACCATAAGTAAGCTAATCATAAAGGATGATATGGCTATTGTAAGCCTGTCGAATAGAGTTTCTAACCTTTTATCCCAAAAGAGTAGGAAGAGCTACTAAGAATTTTTCTTTCCAGAATGGCTGGTTTGAACCTTCTCTAAGCATGATCTTTCATAGGAAAGTTGACTTATACCACTGGAAATTGTTAAGGCTTTTACACCCAAGATTTGATAACAAGTTAGCATTCTTATCTTTGAGATGTGAAGCATCTCTAAGAAAGTGTTGTGATATGGTCAGGATAAGATTTGACACAACATCCTGTATTAGCTCTCCTAAATAGTTGAGGATAGGTTCTCCTTCCTCTCCAGTTTGAATGACATTTAGAATGTCTAGATGCTGGGTCGGGGTTAAGTGGTAGTCCCACCATCCTTTCAATTGTCCTAAAAATCTTGCAACGAGGAGTTCAACAACTGTTTTGTCGATAGTGCCGACCTAACATTTGTAGGCATTTGATGCCATGGTCATTTGTTGGAGAAAATTTAGTACCTAGTGCTTGGTGATGCCATCTATGTTCCATTCATAAATGGAATTGGCACTATATTTTGGTTGAACTAAAGGATTAGGGTGAAGACCTAATTGTAGTTCTAGTAACCTATTTTGGTGATAATCTATTTGTAAAAGTGGGTTTGACCAGGTGAGTTTTGAAACTTCTATTGGAGACTCAGATTGATCATCTAGTGTTTCCAAAAGTTGTTCTTTATCATACATTGGTTCTAAGGTTTTATTCAGGATACTAACACTCTGTTGAGTTTCTAACTGTGGCGTATCGGGGACAACATGGACACAAAATTCTATTTTACTAAGTTGATCTTTAATAGCCTGTAATATATATATATATATATATATATATATATATATATATATATATATATATATATATATATATATTAAAAAGCCAACATTGTCCACATATCATATATATTATTTCTTATTATTATATTAAATAGTAATTTGTATTTAATATAATATTATTTCCCATTAATTATTATTATTATTATTAGCAAAAAAATAAAATTGGAATAAAAAAAGGTGAACATGTAATTCATTAATGAATCAACTCGTAGTGCATCACAACCTTACAAAAGCATGCCCATATGGCATGCAATCTAATACTTGCCAATAAAATATTGAAGAAGAATGACGACAAATAAGCTAATAGTAGTAATATAAGTCTAAACTTCTAAATAAATCTCTAAATTTGTTTTAAAGTGACAATAAAAGATAAAATAAATTTTTTCATCAAATTTACTTTTGAATTTATATTATTTCGTTCAAATTACTCATGATCTTATATTATTTCATCAAAAAATATTTTTTCTCCAAAATTACCCTCGATCTTGTTTATTTCATCACAAAAATCTAAAATATTGATTGAAAAGGACATTAACTTAAGAATGACAAATGAGCAGACAAAAACTATCTTTTATCTTCTATCTCACTCTCTTGATAGAGAGAATTTTCATCATATCCCTACATCTACAAAGACTCATAGCCCTACGAAAATTTTCTCTCAAGGCAAATATTTTATTATTTTTAAATTATTTTTTAAAAAATATAATTTATTAAATTATAAAATAAAAATTTTTAACAGTACTTTTACATATCATTATATTTTTGTTTAATCTATTTCTTTTTATATCTGTTACAATGATAAAAATGAGTAGAATTATTATTTCACAGAGATATTGATTTTTCACGTTTTTCAATTAATAAAATTTTATTATCAAAATTAAGCTATGTATTTTAAATTTGGAGATCTAAGTATTTAAAAATTTAGGGGAAGGTGTATTTTTATAACACATGCATACTTATTAGCTAGTATTTTAGACTTTTATTACGAAATAATATAAGATCGAGAGTAATTTTGATTAAAAAAATTTATGATTAAATAATATAAGTTTAAAAATAAATTTGACGAAAAAGTTCATTTTATATTTTACTATAACTTTAAAACAAATTTAGGTGTTTATTTGATTAAGCTAGTAATATAATGTGAATTGAAGATGGGGGGCCATAACCAATCCCCAATCCCCGCAAACAAAATTAAAAAATAAAAAATACAAGAGTTACATTATGGCCACTAAATCATTCGGCAATCTGGGGCATCCATCTCACATGAAAATTGTATATGCCCGAATTCGCTTCCAGGCCAACAACTTTGCAAAAAGTAGACTAAACAAAAAGCTTTGAATGCAGCTGATGGCAAAAAATGAGCTGAGCTCTTTTAGCTTATATTCGCTTCAGTTATGTGATAAATCTTTTCTTTCTATATATTTGCTATAGCAGTCTGTAATTGACCCGAATCCGATCCATTAGATGACACTCCTAATCATAATAATATATTATTTCTTAATATCAACAATGAACATTATTATTATCATTAGTTTTTTCTCTCTCTCTTATCTTATAGGGATGTCAATTCTTGTAATTATCTTAACAAAATTCTTATTGTTTTTTTAAAAAAATTGCCTTACACTTTATTTATTTATTTATTATTCAATTTAATTTATTTTTTAATTTTCAAACTTATATCATTATAGATATATGCTTACCGTTTAAATTAAAAATTTTAAGAGTTCTCATGTAGGAGCATAATGTTGATACATCAATCTACATATATTTAATTATTTTATTTCATTTATAATTACCTAAATTATTAATATGATTATAGTATAAGTCAATTCACCTATTTTATTACATGTAATTTACTTGCTTAAATTACTATTTATTTTGAATTTTAATTTAATATTTATTTTATTTATGTGAGGAACAACTCAATAAATATTTTAGCGTAATAATAATCCAAATTATATAATGTATGAATTTAATTTTGAAATTAATGGTAAGAGTTTGAAATGATTAGATAACTTAAAAAGATTTGGTTTGATGAGCTCAAAGTGAAACTCATTAGAGAGGACTTAGGTTTTTTTAACCTTTATCGACTATGTACTATATATAGTACATGACAATCTCTTATCATATAAATAGTCATTCAATTCACTTCATTGAGATCTTTGAACTTATTTCCTTATTTTCTCCCACAAAACTTTTATACTTTAATTTCTTATTCTCTCTCCTACACTATATTTTTCTTGACTAAGTTGGTACATCATCATTGCACATCTAAATCTACATTTCTAGTGCATCAGCGTCGCATATTTGAGTATTCATTATTTTCTCACCATTACACCTTTAAACCTATTAAAATTATCTACTTTTCCTTTTGTGCCCTCTCTATTTCTTTTTGGTGTATTGCTAAGGTGTGATATTGTTTCGCTCTCAATATCTCAAGAATCCAAGCATCTACAGATACCACAACAACTGAATCTCGAGGAGCCAATGCCAAAATATCAGCACAAGAAACCACACATCGAGACTTCTTTTCTACTGCAGATTTTATAAGCTTTTAAATAGCCATTGTCTAAAAAAGGGAAAGAGATGCTAATGCTGAAGTCAAGGAGATGCTGATGCTGAAGTTTCTCTGTTCTTTAAACAAGAAAAGCATGGAACCCAGCATTTATAGCTTAGCTGAGCCAAATAAGTTTTTGAAACTGACTATTCAGAAACTCAGTCGATTCTTGGGCGGACATTGGATTTGGATAAGGTCAAAAGATGAGAACAAAAAACTCAGAAAATTGAACAGATCTAAAACTTCAAAAAAAAATTACGCTGAAAAACTCAATTAATTGATCCAGCTATTTTGATTTCAGCTTTTATTTTAAAAAATTTTAGTTTGGATTTGGGTTTTTATATTAAAAACAGCTGGTTAATCCAACTGGTTGAATATATATATATATATATATATATAAACATATATTTCTTATGTTTTTTATAAAAAATACATTTTACATAAATTTTGGTTAACTAATTTATTAATTAATTAATCAATTAATTTTTGAATTACTAAATTGATAATTTTTATAACCTTTAATTCAATTATTAATTTAAAATTTTTTAAATCAAAATCCCAATCAGCAAATTGATTCTTAATTTAATTTATATGATCGATCCGATTCATTGATTTAATAATAAAAAAAATTTAAAAAAATCAAAAAATATTTAAAGGATATAAATATATTTATATTACTTAAAAATATAAAAATTACTTTAAAAATTAAATTAAATCTAATTAAATTAATTATTAATTAATTTAATTTTTTATTTTATTGATCTGATCGACCAATCTAATCTAATTTTCAAAACATTGTTCACCTCTAATTAATCCCACTTGCCTTTTGTTTTTGCATATAGGAAGTGGGTGGTTCAAACTGGACTATTTGATCTTTCTATCTCTAACATATTTGTTGAAATTATTTGCCAGTATAGCTGAAAAGAATTGACCACTCCCCTAAGTAATCTAAACCAAAAATAATAGTCTTAAAATTTTATATATATATATATATTAGTATTAAAATTTTATATACACACTTATTTTTGTTATATTAAAAAAATATTGCATATTTTCACACTAAAATGCTCTTCCTTTCATAATATTGAATAAAAACAATATCATGACCATACAATTATTATATAAAATATATAATTTCACAATTGATAGAGATTTGCTATCAATTCAGAGAGAAATTATTATTTTCTACAAATCATGAAAGTTTCTTTTTAGAAAATTTACCCTTAAGTTGTATAATTGATCGATTAATGTAATGTATGGATGACTGGTGGAGTCAGACTGACTCACGCGGTCCCAAACCTTCTGTCCCGTAACATAACCCCACAATAATGGTTATGCGTAAATGACCCGAAAGGTCCATTGACTTTGTAGTGATCCAATTAAGACGAAAGATTGAAGTTCCTCAAGTCTCGTGCATGAAAGTGAAATACACGGACCTCAATATTTTGATCGGATCAAGTCTATATGTATCAACATTCACAGAAAGCGAGTGCATTTTGTGTGTAGACACGATTTTCCTAACGCAGAACTCTGAAATCTTTGTGGAAAAACAGACCCAAAAGTCTCCTGCCATATCCTTTACTACCGATTATTCAAAGGCCGTGGCATATGGAATAAAGCATAATAGATAACATAACATCCTTCTTCTCAAATTGCGCACGACGAAACGGGGCATAGTCATAAGGTATGTATCTTTATCCTCTGTTTCCTCTGTTTTTGTGAAAATGGAGCTTGGTCATGAAAAATTAGATGCAAGTTTAGTAAAATCACAATTTGGTGACCTTTGTAAATTGCAATGTGACCCACATGTGAATATTTATGGCGTTTGTTGTGGAGATTGTTTTAAAAGATGTCCAAGAACTTGTAAAAACCTTCTCTTTGATGGAATCCTACCACCACCACCACTACCAGTACCACCGATACCAGCAACAACCACCCTAATACTGCCTCGTACGGTTGATGAAGCTCAAAAGCATGTAATCGTTACTGGTATGATGATCATGGGTGGTTTGATTGGTGCTGCAGTACTAGTTTGTATCTTATGTGCAATTATAAGAGTTCATTACTCTAGGCAGAGAAATTCAAGAAATTCAAGAATTCCACCGGTGTTTTTTGGTACTCAAGAGGACTTTCTTAATCAAGACCTAGGTCCAGAAATTGACCATCCTATATGGTACATCAACACCATTGGTCTTCAGCAATCCATTATCGATTCGATTGCTGTCTTTAAGTATAAAAAAGAGGAAGAGTTGATTGAAGGTACCGAGTGCTCTGTTTGCTTGAATGAGTTTCAAGAAGATGATACTCTTAGGCTCTTGCCTAAATGTAGTCATGCTTTTCACATACCTTGTATTGATACTTGGTTAAGATCACACAAGAATTGCCCTTTATGTCGCGCCCCTATAGTATGCGATAACTTTCATGCTCAGGTTGATTTATCAGTGCCTACAACGAGCGATCTGAGCTCAAGGGGAGAAACCCAGATGGAGAATTCTGAGAATAACAGTGAATTTATGAGCGAGGTAGGAGAAGATGGTACTGGTGAAGAGAGTAATGGAGATAATATGAATTGTGTATTGTCAGTAGAAGGTGAAATGATTGACGGGAACGTGAAGATGAGTCTGAATCTTTCTGTTTTGAGGAATCATTCTCGGGTGCAAAGTGATTTAGTTGACAGTAAACAGGCATTAGAGGCAGAAATCCAACCTATGAGGAGGTCTGTGTCAATGGATTCTGCGTCTGCTATTGCAATTCACAATGCTATGGCTAATGTAGGTCCTGGTAAACATCAAGAAAACTTGGGTACTCAGATGTTGAAAATGAAATATTCAAAATCAAAGAATGTTTCAAAGCGTGGAAGTAATGGAAATTTAAGCTTTAGGAAATTGATGAAAAGTTCCTCACTAGGGCATGCATTACAGCACGGACGCATTTCAATGAAAAGGTCATCTTCATCTAATGGGAGGTCGTCATCATCATCATCATCTTCCAGACATAGCAGAAGCCAGGACTCTATCCTTCCCATATGAGCTTTAAGGTTAGTTAATTGCAGAATCAAGCCTAAACATTCCCAAGGAGTCTATATATTAATATCATATATGCATATTTTTGTTTTTGCACCAAAGTTTCAAGGTGGATTATTGATGGTTTTGCCATTACAATTCAAGCTCTTCAAGAGTAAGAACAAACATGTTGGCTTATGACTAGTGGCTCTTGATGGTGCATCTGAAGTTTGACTTTAGTTTTTGCAGTTAAAAGTAGAGTGGAGGACCCATTGTAAGTTCAAAAAGAACACATAGTTTCAGAACTACACTTAGCTTCATACAATTTGCAAATGTTCATCCTTTGCCTATTAAGAGTTCCTATAAGTAAATTTATATGCTTTTGCTATAGTGAATTTGCTTGTTTGTCTCATGTCTGCAACTGCTACCAATGCTTTGCTCATCTTGCTTTAATCTATTGTCCTTTCTTCTTGGATAAGTTCATTTCACTAATTGGAGACACAATTATGATTGATCTTTATTCTCAAATCCTGGGCAATTAGAACAGCTTGAGAATCTTATCAAATCAAGGTCTCTGACATGCCTAACATTTCTAATTAAATCTTTGAGTATTCACATCATAAACTAATGCATGAGAGACTATGTTAGCTTAAAGAATCTAGTGCATGTTTTGTAGATTCTGAATAGAGCTGTAAGTTCAATTTGTTACAGTTTGTCAAACAAGCTTAATTAAATCATTAAGCACATTAGGCTTTTGATTGGTCTGTTACAAAACTTGATAGCTTGTAAGCAAAAAATAACTTGGTTGATTTTAGGCAGTTTAAACTCCTTTTGCTAGTACCTCTGATGGACAACTGATTATTATCAGAATTGTTATTCTGATAGTGAAAAAGGTCATTGAAAGTGTGTATTAATGATTTTTCTTCAAGTTTATGTTGTGATTTTGATATGCTGTACAATATTAATGTATGGTGTTCTGATACTAAATTAATATGTTAGAATGTTAGACTTAGTATTGTTTGGTATTATGGAAGTGAGGTTAGA
Source organism: Omphalea diandra (assembly GCA_949677035.1). Taxonomy (NCBI): domain Eukaryota; kingdom Viridiplantae; phylum Streptophyta; class Magnoliopsida; order Malpighiales; family Euphorbiaceae; genus Omphalea; species Omphalea diandra. The sequence goes on along the minus strand of CATIWR010166872.1, from coordinate 64,280 downwards.
AAGTGGGAATTTCTGGGAAGTGGATATTTTATACTTGGTTGCATGATATGAACAAGTTCCCAGGAAATAAACTTGCCAATTTCCTGCATGTAAGTGAAGTTACTTTCATAAGGGAGATAAGAAGTTCTACTTTCATAGTAAATTAGAGACAAGAATGTGAGACTTGCATAAAGGAATACAATAAAGATTGGTATAGCACCTAGAGCTATATGAACAGTAATGTAACTTCAGAGTCATTGTGAAATTTTTTTTTTTTTCTTGAGATACAGAATTTGATCAGATATATTACAGAATAATGAACAAATAATGAAGAAATTTTGTATATAAAAATTTTTACCCAAATGCTTTTAATATGAACTTGCTTGAGCTTCCAGCATCACTTCTTGACATTGGTGCTGGAAAACTTTCCCAACTTCTCTCTTAGCAGCTCAAGTCTGGCTTTGGACGATGTCTTAATTAGAATGTCAGCATGTTGATCATCAGACCTGTTTTGTCAAAGCCTCAATTCACTTTCCTTCTTACCTTTCCTTAGGAACTGATAACCTTAATTTTTTTTTTTTTTTTTTTTGACTTCTCATGGAAGACCAAATTTATGGAAATGGCCACAGCTGACTTATTGTGCTTGAGGTATTTTTCATGCCTTGTTTCTCACTATTCCGGCTTATCACACCTTACCCTAATGCAAAATAGTAGCCTGAGGTATTTTTCATGTCTTCTTCAGAATCTACCCAACCACCATCTATACATCCGATTAGTTTGGTATGACAGGAGCTTCTGTATGGCTTTCAAGAGTCTATCGTTCCTTTAACATACCTCAAGATTATCTTAGTAGCATTATAATTAATCTGGGAGAATGCATGAATGTAGATAGCAGGCTTGTTGCAAACATGATAGGCTTGTTGCAAACATGATGTTGGGTCTAAAGACTGACCCATACAATAAAATCCTAATCAAACTCCTGTAGACTCCAGCATCAATCTTCTGAGCACCATGTTCTTTCTGAGCTTCTCTCCTTTCACAGCTAAGGTAGTAATAGGTTTGCAATTGGTCATTGCAAACTTATCCAAGATCATCTCAGCATATTTCTTTTACTTGATAAAGAAACCATGCCTGTTCTGCAACACCTCTATTCCTAGAAAATAAGAGATCACCACCAAGTCAGTAATTTCAAAAACTTGGTCCTCCTTGAATTGAATCACCATCTGAAAATTACTATCAATAACAAGCAAATCATCCACTTATAAGAAAACAATGATGATTTGCTTACGAGGTTGCTTGACATAAAGAATTGCTTTGTTGCAGTTTCTGGCAAAACCCAGCTTCAACAAATGGTCATCAATTTTACTGGACCAGGACCTTGAGGCTGTTTCAGGACGTAGAAGGCCTTTGTCAGCGCATAGACCTCATCTTCATGCCCTTGACCTCAAATCCCTGTGGTTGATGAACATAAATTTGTTCCTGCAGCACACCATTAAGAAATGTAGATCTGATGTCTTCCTGGAAAACATTCAACCATTTTGCGTTGCAAGTGATGGTAGTAATCTAATGGTGTCAAAGCTGGCAATTGGAGCAAAAGTTTTAGTAAAACCAATGCCAACCTCCTAAGCATAGCCTTGAACTACTAATCTTATGCTTATTGATTGAGCCATCACAGTTAAATAAACTCTGAAAAGCCGCTTCACACTTTATTACTTTCTTTCCTTTAGGTCCTACAACCAACGACCAAGTGTCATTCTTCTCAATCATCATTAACTCCTCTTCTACTACAGCTTTTCACCCTGGAGAATTTATAGCATTATTGAAGCTTTACTCTATGTTTGGCAAATTGTTTAGAGATGAAAGAAAATGAGGGAAAATGAATTTTATTTTTCCTCATTTATTTTCCCTTTTCATATTTGGATAAAAAGGAAATGAGAGAATAAATTTTATTTTTTTTGATCTATTTTCTTTCCACATGTTTGGATAAAGAAGAAAGAAGAAAGAAGAAAGAAGGAAAAATAAATTTATTTTTCCTCCTCCAATTGAAATATGAAGGGTAAAAAAGTAAATTCACTATAATTTCATTCAATCATTACATTTTCTCTCAATCCCAGAAAGCGTTCTCATTGTACTTGATGTCCCTTGCAATGATAATCTTCTTTGTTTTCACATCTAACATCTTATAAGCCTTGGAGTTACTGTTGTAACCCATCCATAACTCGAATTTCAGCTTTCTAACTTAGCTCGTCTTGTTTAATATTTGGAACATGCACATAACATAAACATCGAAATGCTTTGAGATGACTCACAGTAGGTTTCACACCAAACCAGGCCTCAAATCGAGTCTTGCTTTCAATAGCCTTCGAAAGTCTATCAAGCAAATACATAGTAACGATAACAGCCTGAACCCAGAACAGCTTAGGCACTTCCTTCTCAAACATCAAACACCTAGCTCTAGCTCTATTCATGATTGGCCTATTCTTCCTTTCACTTACTCCATTCCTCTAAGGAGTATAGGTCACAGTGAGTTAATGATGAACTCCACGTCCCATGCAAAAAGTTTTTAAATTACTGAGGGGAGTACTCAATTCCATTATTGGACTTGAGCACCTTAAAAAGATTGGAACAAGAGAAACATGATTAAAGTGATCTAACGTGTGCCATAATATGGACTTATCAATATATTTAGTCTGTTACTGAATTTTAATACAATCCCATTTACTAGGAAAATTTCTCTTAATTATGTTCCTTGACAGTAACTTAGACACCTTATGGATAAAACATCTCAAAGATAAGAAGAGAGGGTGGTGGTGAAGTTAGTTTTAGCAAGGGGTAGTTTTGGTATTATATTAAAAATATTTTAAGCCTTTGATCAGCTTATTATTATTATTATTATTTTAAGTACAAAACGAGGTCAGAAACCCTAAACAAGAATCTAACCTAACCAAACTCTTGGGCCAAGAGACGGATGCGTATCACTAGCAAGACACGATGACATCTCGTGAGGGGATGTTGCCGATATAAGAAGGCCAATCTACGTTGGATTCTCTGAAGAAATGGGCTAAATAATTTTTATTTTGTATAATATGGCACTGTAGAATTTAGTTAAATTGCAAATATGAATAGATATCGTTTGCTTATTTGTTATAAAAGACAAAATTGATCTCTAAACTATTTTAGAAGTCTAATTAAAAACAAAATTAACTATTCAATTAATTTAAGATATAACTCTTATCTTTTAGTTTATTTGAGGATAAATTTTACAAATGTTACATAAACAATAATTTCACCACGTGAATTGAATTTTTTAAAAAATAATGATAAGAAAATAAAATTTTTTACTGAAATAAATTATAAGAAAAATCTAGATAATAAAAGCCTCAAAACAATTTTCTAGGCATCAAAAACCTCAGAACAAGCCTCCACCTCTTTTTTTTATTATTATTATTATTATTTATGTTCTCACTGTCAATAGTTAAAAAACAAATTTAACAACTGGAAATCTCACAAAAAGCAGCAAAAATGAAAAAAATAAAAATATTAATAAACTTAGAACAAGAATATAAAGAAACACTCACAAGTTTTCCCCATTATCATAATGAAAATCATGTCCGAGTCTAGTCGAAGAATTAAATCTCAAATTATAAATAAACCCTTCATATTTCTTTTACAAATCTTCATGACTCTCTAAGCATCTGCTAGCTCAAACTTCATGCCCAACGAAAGGTGGTAAATGGGTCGGGGTAGGTTCATGTCATCTGAGTTTTGGATGATTTCGGCTTACCATTGAGTCATGCATGCATAAAGAATTTCAAGTTGGTTTCGGATTTACTTTTAAAATTAATATTTCGAATCGGAGTCAATCATTTGTTATTCAATTTTTAAATGTGCATTTATTTTTTTTATTATTTATACAATATCTTTTTATAATTTGTTAATAAAAATAATAATTTTCTCTTAAAAATTAGTTTTAGTCAAATTTTATATAAAATAAAACATGATTAAAAAATTATTTTTATTTAAATGTTTAATAAATTAAATATAATTTATTTTTGAAGCAAATCATTATATATAATGAAAACAAACAATTGAATTAAGTCCACATAAAATTATATTAAAATCATATATCAAAATTTAAATTAATTTACAAACAAATATATAATGTTTAATGATAATGATAACAAATCACTAATAACAAAAAAAATTTATGTATTGTACTATAAATTTATTAAATAAAATTAATTTTATCTTAATATGTGAGTTCATCATGATAAAAATCAAATTTATCACAATTATTATAAAATAAATAAACTAGTGGTAAATTTATTTTATACATTAAATCATTTTAAATTATGGTTAATGGCCTAAAAAATTCAAATATTTATGTGATTTTTAATTGTATCCAAATTTTCAAATGAAGTCAATTACATTCTAATTTAACGAATTTTTTTAATTATATCTCAAGTCAAAATCAAAATTTAGTAAAGTACATATTTATACTTAATTTACCTTTATATTTTTTCAATTAGTAATCAAATCTAAAATTAAGTTTAGAGTTTAATTAACGTGATACTTTTATTTTTATTCAATTTTATTTTATTTTTACTTAATTAAATTTATTATATACTTTTGTATGATGAATTCTAATTTTATATTTAAATTTAAAAATTTAAAATTTAAATTTACAAATCATAAAATCTCTAAATCTCTCATTTTTTTATGAAAATTCTCTCAATCTTCTTATAAATTTAATTTTTTATTTTAAATAATAAAAATTTTAAACTATTTAGAATAAAAACCTTCAAAGAAATATTTAAAAAATCAATTACATGAGATTAATTAAGATGATACTTTATTTTTTTTCAATCTCATTTTTGTTAAATTAAATTTATTATATACTTTATATGATGAATTTTTATAATTTTAAATTTATATTTAAAAATAAAATTTTTAAAATTTCAATTCATAAAATCTTTCAATGTCTCATTTAAAAAATTTATGTCAATCTCTCCTTAAAAAATATAAACTATTTAAAATAAAAATATTTAAAAAAATAATTACATGAGCTCAATTAAGATGACACTTTTATTTTGTACTCAATTTAATCTTTTTTTGCTTAATTAAATTTATTATATATACTTTTACATGAAGAAATTGAATTTTATATTTAAATTTATAAAATTTTAAAATATAAATTTATAATTCATAAAATCTCTCAATATCTCATTTTAAAAAAAAATTTCATTCAATCTTTCCCTAAAAATTTAATTTTTATATTTTAAATAATAAGTTATTTAAATCATTTTAAATAAAAACTTTAAGAAATATTTAAAAATTAATTACATGAGCTTAATTAAAATGATACTATTTTTTTTATCTAATTTTATCCCATTTTGATTTAATTAAATTTATTATATATTTTTTAATGATAATTTTATATTTAAATTAAAAATTTTTGAGATTTTTGAAATTTAAATTTATAAATTATAAATCTCTTGTTCTCCCATTTAAAAATTTCTTTCAATCTCTCATAAAAAATTAATTTATATATTTTAAATAATAAATTATTTAAATCATTTAAAATAAAACTTCTAATAAATATGTAAAAAATCAATTACATGATATGAACATGAATATTCTCAAAATTGAAATAAAATTTAAGGATTTATTAGTTTATTATTTAAATATATAAAATGAAATTTTATAACTAAACATGAAATTAATGTAAAATTAATTATTTAACCACTAAAATAAAAATAAAATGTAATATTTTTGTGAAAATTATTTAAATTGAGTAAAAATAAAAAAATATTTTAGTAAAATTTAAGCAAAATTTTGAATCTAATTAAACTAATTAAAAAAATATAAGGGTGAATCGAGTCTAAATATATACTTATTAAATCATAATTTTGACTTGAAGTACAATTAAAAAACCAATTTATGAAATTAGGGTATAACTGACTCAATTAGAAACTGTGAATACAATTGAAATTTTAGTATTTTGAGTTATTGAACCCAAAAATTATAATTCAAAATTTTTATTATAACAAATGAGCATTCAAGACAAATTATGATATAAACTCTTGTATCATAATATATTGTGTCAAATTTTTATTGTCCACCGGTTTAGATATAAGAAGTAATATTGTCATAATAATATTTTGTAACTATATTAAATAATTTTATAAAAATAATAAAATTATTTTATCATAGTAAATAACTTTTATTCTTATCAAATAACTTGTTATTATAAATAAAATTATAATTCAACCATGTGTCGATACAGTAAAATTAGTAAATTTATTAAAAATATAAACATATTTTAAATAAAATAAAATGTGAATTTAATTTAATTAAATATTTTAAATATTTTTTAAAATAAATTTCTTTTTATTTTAATTGTACAAAGTAAAAAATTCCCACCTCTATGCCCAACCACTAGTGGAAAAACATTGGCTTAACCATTACGGCTGTCGTCGTCCTCGTCCTGATTTCCCACCAATTGCCTCAGAGGCACAGCAGCCAATGCTACCCTGTGGACATCCCCGCCCAATTCCAAACCTACGGCAACCAACAACGTCAGCATAGCAATCGGCGCTCTCTGATCTCCAAATCATCAAATTTCAAATCTACATCAAAAACAAAAACTTGACTACCTCTTATTCCTGATTCACCTACAAACATGAACACGCAGTGTTCGTGTTTGTTTTCAAGCACAATATGGCCCTAATATGTTAAAAATAAGACTTTTTTTTTATTATTATTATCCCTATTACCTTAAATTAATAATTTTATTCTTAATTATACCTTTTTAAATAATTGAAAAGATAATTGAATTTTAAAATCAAACCAAAATACATTATTAGTAAATGGTATAAAAATACGCTTACATGTAATATTATATTCCATATTTAGAAAGTTGAACTTTGATATGAAATTTTGATTATCTGTCTAGCTAAAAAAATAATAATAGGTATACTTCTGAGTGGAAAGAGCTATTTTTGGTAGAGATGTTCACTTTTAATTTGGTTGGAATTTATTTTTAAAAAATTTGATTCATCCTGATTTAAAGTTATTTCAATTTGAAATTAATTTGATTTAATTTGTGAATCAATTTGAATTAAATCGATTTATGAGTCAATCTAATTGACTTGATCTAAATTATTAAAATATTTTAAATTTAATTAAAAAAATAAAAATGGTTTTTGAAAGAAAATATTCAGAGGAAGAAACAAATTAAAGATGCCGAACAAGAAAGAAATTAAGAGCGTCGTGTACTAAGATAGAAATCAGCTATTTCACTTAAATATTTTTAAAGTGCACCAAAAATGCATCTTTTATAACTGACAGTTTAAATCTCTTTTTTTATTGATTTTTTTCTCTTTATTATTATAATTAAAATAATTTGATACAATATTTTACTAATTCAATTCATATTTTTTATTATTATTTTATTTTTATTTTTATAAAAATTAAATAAATTAAAATTTAAAAATAAATGAACTTGATAATTTAAAATTTTAAAATAAATATCAAAATAAAAATAAATATATTTATAAATCACTAACAACATACTTCAATAAAAAAATAATGAACCTAAAATAATAACAACGTACATGAAATAAAAAATGATATACTTATAATACAACATCAATATACTTATAAATCAATAATAACGTATCTTCAATAAAAAAATAATGTACTTATAAATCAATAATAGTGTACCATTAATAAAAAAACAATGAACCTAAAGTAGTAATAATAATTTACTAGAAAATAAGAAATGATGTATTTATAGTACAATATCAATATACTTATAAATCAATAATGATATATTTTCAATAAAAAAAATAACGTATCTAAAGTAATAACAATATATCTAAAAAAAGAAAATAATATATTTAAAATACAACACTAATGTACTTATAGTATAAAACTAGTGTATCTCATCTATAATATTAATATACTTTTATATCAAACACTATATACCGTGATGTCAAATTAATGTACCGATCTTTCCATATTAATATATTTATATTACAATATAAATATACCTAATTAATGCACATGTAGCACAACATAAATATACTTAGATATTTGAAAAATGTATCTCAATCAAAACATAATGGACTTACAGTAATAATAATATTTATGATAAAAATATTTATTAAAAATATTGTTATTATTATAAATTATATATAATATTCATATATAATAATATAATTAAATAATATAATATAATTAAATATTAATATAATTATATATATTGTATTAATATAATTATATATAATATATAAAACAAAAAATCTAATTTGTGAAAAAAGAAAAGGCACAACTTTTTTTTTTTTTTTACATCGCACGTGTTATGAAAAATCAATACTATAGAACAATTCACGATTACGTTTTGGAAACTTAAACCACCAAAGACTCGTGTTCTATGGTCACACGATATATTTAAACAGGGTGCACCTTTTATTTATTAATTTTCTTAACAAAAAAGAAAATATTTTTCTAAGGATGTACATCCCAGTGGCATAGTATTCAATCGATTATTTACATTTGCGCCATGCACGTGTCAGTTCCAAGTGTCTTTTTAGGGCTTTTGGAAGTATATGAAAAGGTTGACAGTTTTACGATGGATTTAGTGCAAAACTTTGAAAAGGTTGACAGTTTTACAATGGTTAAATTCATATAACCAAAAAACATATATAAAAAAAATTCCTTTGTTAAGTACCAATTCAAGCAGATGAGAAAATTTTTTTTTTTTCATTTTTGATTTTATGATTAACATTTTGAATAGAAAATATCACATTAATCAACTGCGAAGTGGTCGGCATTCCTTATTTTATTAAAGCATGTACGTGGATTAACAATCGGAACGGAAGGGACTCAGCGATGTATCAAACAATCAGCAAATTGAAACATTGTCGACATAGACATAGACTCTTTGATTGGGCAAGGGAGAATAATACCAATGCTTACTGCGAGACCATGGAGGATGACATCTGTTGGGCCATTCATTTGCAGCCTTTTCACCGCAGGCAGATTATTGAAAAGCATGAATCATACTGTCCTTTGCCTCATTCCCAAGGTACATAACCCCCAGACTATAAAACAATTTAATCCAATTGGCCTTTGTAATGTGTTATATAAAATTGTTGCTGAGGTCCTCACTGCGCGGCTGCAAAAATTTATCCCTAATATCATTAGTGCAAATCAGAGTGCTTTCGCTAAGGGAAGACTTATCACTGACAATATATTAATTGCCCACCAGACGAACTGCTGCTCGTCAGAAAGTGGCGATTAAACTTAATATTGCCAAAGCTTATGAATGCGTGGAGTTTTGAGACATATTATGCAGGTCTTGGGGTTTCACCACCAATGGATTTCTTGGGTAATGGAATGTGTCACAACAGTGACTCTGTTAAAATCAATAGGGAACGACATGGCTTTATCACTCCTTCTAGGGGGATCCAACAGGGAGATCCCCTTTCCCCTTATTTGTTTCTACTTTGCGTTGAAGGATTTTCTAATCTTCTTTTTCAGGCGGAATATCGAAGTTGATCTCAGGTTGTTAAAATTGCCAGACATTGCCCTAATATCTCGCATTTGTTATTCATTGATGACTCTATTGTCTTTTGCCAGGCCACTAGATTGCTGCTAGTGGCCAATGTATCAATCGGGGAAAGTGATCTTTATTCTTTAGTCGTAATGTCCCTCATTGTAAAAGAGAACAACTTGCCCTTTTCTTACAAATTCATGATATTGGTGGGCAAGATAAAATATCTTGGCTTACCAGCAGTAGTTAACAAGTTTAAAATTCAAAATTTTATAGACTTAAAGGAGAAAATTGCAAAAAGGATCGATGGGGTGGAAAGAAAGATTGTTATCTTCGCACGAGAAGGAGGTATTAATTAAAGCAATTGTGCAAGCCATACCAATTTTTATGCTTTCTTGTTTCAAATTACCAGTTTCTCTTTGCAAGAACATTAACCGGATTGTAGCGCAGTTCTGGTGGGGCCAAAAGAAGAATGAAATGAGGCAACAATAGATTTCTTGGAAGAACCATTGTAGACCGAAGGCAATGGGGGGCATGGGCTTTCGACACATTGAAATCTTTAATCTGGCCTTATTGGCAAAACAGGGTTAGAGAATTCGTCAGAACCTCCACTTCTTGGTGGCTCAATTTTTACGTGGACGATATTTCCCGCATAGCAATTTCATGGAGGCGGAACAGGGTTCCAACCCTTCTTATACCTGGAGGAGCTTCTTAGAAGGAAGGGAAATTCTCAAGCAAGGCATTCGGTGGCAAATTGGTGATGGCAGATCTGTTGCATGCTGTTCAAATCCGTGGCTGCCAACTGTCCACCCTTTCACTCCGACTCTAAGACCTCGCGCTCCATCAGCAGTTTATTGGGGGCATCAAATCATAGACCAAAGGTCTTGTAAATAGAATGTGGAGCTCCTTAACTGAATATTTGTACAAGCAGATGCAGAAATTATTAGAAGTATCCCTATGAGCTCCACAAGACTACATGACAAATTAATCTGGAACTTCTCTAACTCAGGTGAGTATCTTGGGAAATCTGGTTATCAAATTGCCTGACGCTTGCACACATCTTTGCCTGGTGCTATAGGTAACCTGGCTGTCTCTAATAATCTTAGCCCCAGTCACTTGAAATTTATTTGGGCTGTGAACATTCCTAACAAAATTAAAGTATTCTTGCGGAAAGCCTTCTGTGATGGTCTCCCTGTGGGCACCAAATTAAAACACAGATTCCCCCGCCTCTCCCAAAATTGTGTTTTTTGTGGTGACAGTGAAAACCTGGTTCATTTATTTTTTTGATTCCCCTATGCTTCTACTGTTTGGTTCCATTCTTCTTTGGGTTTGCATTCAACACTAATCCTTGGCTCAGAGTTCAGTCATTGTTGGCAAGCAGTTAGCCAACATCTAAATAATTGCCTGATGGGAATCATTGTATTAATAATTGTTGTTTTATTTCATGGCAAATATGGAAGAGCAGGAATCAAACTATGTTTGGGCAACAACAGAGAATTCGAACTCAGGTGCTCCGTGATGCTTTATCGCAGATGGAGGAATTTCAGAATGCTAAAAAAAAAAAGTTCACATCTCGGGACCTTGCAGAAATTATGTTCATCGGGCCAGCTTTTGGGCACCACTAGATCCCGGAATTATTAAAATTAACTTTGACGCGGAAGTGATGGAAAGGGACAAGTTAGGGGCTGTTGTGGTGATTGCTAGAGACGATCAAGGTAAAGTACTATCTAGGCAGTCAGAAGATACTCTTTCACTACTAATCCTCTACTGCTGGAGACTATGGCACTTAAGGAAGCTGCAATTTTAGTGGATAAATCAAGATTCTCCTGGGTAGTGATTGAAGGGGATGCATAACAAGTTATTCAAGTGACCCAAGGCTCGCTAACTAGACCGGCCATGATCTGTACACCCTTATCGGATGCCCTAAACTTGTTAAGGGGCTGCCTGTCTTACAACTTCAATTTTGTTTCTCGTCATTGCAATGGGGTAGCTCACTCCTTGGCCAAGAAAGGCCTTTCTCATTCGTTTTGCATGAATTTGTACAGCTAGTAGTCTTGGCTAATACATTTTTGAACCTTGTAATGGCTTAGTTGTGGTATGCAATATATCTTTGGAAAAAAAATCAGAACGGAAGAAAAATAATCTCATTTTAAAATAGAAAGGCCATGATTTAATAAATTAAAATTGATCTCAAAATTAACAAGAAAAATATAAATAAAATATAGATATGCAATTAGCAATTAACAATAATCATTATGTAAAGGAAGCATCGATTGAATCTATAAAGTTGGGATTTAATAAGAGTAGTAAATTTGGTAATTTTTTACTTCATCAAAACTTATTTAAAAATAATTTGACTCGAGTTTGAATGAGATCAAAATGACTTGATTTGAGATTGGCCTAATTCAAATTTAACTCAAAATGAATTCGAACCTGTAGATCACCCAACTTCAATGCAATTTGTGAGTTGATCTAATTAACTTGATTAAATATTTAAAATAATTTTTTTAAAATAATATTTTTTATTTTTCAAAAAATTCAAAATTAGGAGTGATCCATCTCAATCCATCCTATAATTTAAAAAATAGTTCAAAATAACTCAAAATCCTTTCTTCATATTAATTGATGATTCAACCCGACTCGATCAACAATTCAAAGTGATTTATCTCACTCACAGTTCAAAATGATCCAACCTATTTGCCACATACCTATATGTGATACCCATTCTAATTTACTGAAACTTTTTTTTTTGGCCTCATATGGGATTAGATTAAACCGTATTGTTAACGACATTCTCACATGCCCATTCTAAGCTTTTCTTCATTTTGTTCATATATACTCTACATGTATGATGCATGTTGCAAAAGATTTTTTAAAAAATATTATGCTAAAAAAATAACAGTTATAAATACCATTAGCCCTAGGTCATTAATCAAAGTCGTGCAAAAAGCTAGTAAGAGATTTTTTTTTTTATTTACCATATTCATAGACATCTATTTTAATAATATTTCGTTCCCTCTTTGGTTTCTTCCATAACCATAACTTGCAATGTTATTTCAACCTCCTTTTCTATTGTTTTACTTACATTGACTAGCACTCCTATTTATACTATTTTCCCTCCTTTAAAAGGGTAAAGGCCATCAATCAAAATCCTATAAAAAGTTGGTAAGAAAATTTTACCATGGTTATAGACATCAACTTTAAGTTAATAAGCTACCAAGCTAGGTAGTCCATGTAGGTCTTCTTGGGTTACAACTGAGTGGCTTAGGTCTTATTAATTCTATTTTTCTAAGACAAATAGAAGTGAGAGGGAAAATCTAACCTTATGCTAAAAGTCCACTCTAATACTTAAGTTAATTAACATTGCTTGAGAGACAAAACGAAAGTATATAAAAGTATAATAAATGAAATACTTGGTTGAGATCCTTTATATAATGATTTAAGTGGATTGTGTCAGTATTGGATACGAATTTTGTTTCCTTCCTGATGAGGATTATGCTTTCCTAATAAGGATTATCTTTCCCTAATGAGGATAAAAGATGGGCTAAGCCAACACTAGCCTATAAGATGAGAGTCCATCTTAGATCGAGTGGACTTATGATAAGTTGCATGGTTGAAAACCATGATGCTAAGCTAGACCTTACATAAGAGTGGGCCTAGCCCATTTTAGTGAGGTTAGTATCATATGTTTTTTTCCCAATTTAAGTTTGCTTACATCTCAAAAGGCTTGTGAAAGAGAGTAATTGAGTTGCCATAAAGTATATCTTAAACTAGCTGAGCTGAATGGTAGGAAGGGAAATGATCGATCAGTTTATGTTTTGGATAGAGGAAATAGTAAAAAAAAAAAAATTCATGTGTCTCATCATTTGCCCTACCATATGTTGCATGATTAACATGCCTCGATCAGTTACCACCGACTAACACGATTTGGGCCATCTGATGAAGTGACCATTCATTTGGCTTTATCACTTTACTTGCTTTTTAAGGCCTATAAGTAGGGGGGAAATGGGATAAAAAACTCATTTTACTTTTCCATTTACTAAAATTGCTTTTGTAAGATCTAAAATTTCTTTCACTTTTTACCTACTGTAGCTGAATTTTTGTCAAAGCAAAAAGATGAGCTTTTGATTTATACTTCTCTTCTTCTTCTTTTTCTTCTTCAAGAATTTGTTAAATCTGTTAAAAATGGATATTGCAAGTTCTACTGCCCTTCTTTCTTCCTCTATGCTAGTCAAGAACATGTCTTCACCATTAAACATTAAGAGAGTTATGGAAGAAGACTTTGTAAAATAGTAGAAAACTAGGAGTAAAAGGGAGTTGAGGAGGTAGAAAAGATAAAAGTTGGATTAGAGGTTGATAATAATGAGAAACGAGAAGAATAAGAAGATGCAACCCCAAATGAACAAAGGGTTGGAAGTGACATTGACCTGAGTAGATGGTGTGCTAAGGATGAAATGGACTAATAGGAGTTATTTTAGCCTATATTTTTTAGGTCAGATATTAGAAGTTTTTATTATTTTTATAATATTTTATTTTAAAATAGTTAATTTTCTATTTCTTTTGTGCTCGCGTATGAAATTCTCGAAAAAGAAGCTAAATTACAGTTTTCAGTAGTGTAGCATGGGCTATTGCATGGCTATGCATAGGACCATGCATCTGACCATGTGGTGATGCAGAGTTGACCAGTGAGTAGACATAGATTTTGGTTTAGTAGATAAGTACGTCACATAACCCGATGGCCATGTAAGGCGTTAAATATTGATTTTAAAACAAAATGTGAGTTGCCTTTTAAGATAAAGATTTAACCTATTTGGATAGAGATTTCTAGGTGAAAAAAAGAGTAGATTTTTAGGAGAGAAAAATGGATCCAACATCTACACCAATTAAAAAGAAGATCTTGTGAAGATTTAGAGAGCTTTTCTTTGAGGGTTTTCATTGTTTTTTTTTAGTAAGACTTTTCTTTGAAAATTCTTCTACTCAATTCAGTGGATTCTTTCTTCTTTATTTCTTTTTCTTCTTTTAGGATGAACTAATTTTTCAATTCTATGGACTAAGGTGAAAATCCAATATTTATTTCATTAATCAATGAAGTGGTTTTTATTTCAATTGTGTTGGGCGTCTTGATCTAATATGTTTGAGTTTAATTGATCTTGTATGTATGAATGGTCGCATATGTGCAATGTTTAAAATTCTAGATGATAGAGTGAAAGTGGGGGTCTAGGGTAAGTCCTAACATATTAAACTAAGAGATTGAGACCATGAGAGTAGGATCAACTTCTAAAGATATTTAAGTTTTATTTATAAAACTTAGTGCATTGTTATTGAATTTTGTTACCATGAAAGTAAACATAATTTCAGTAATAAGATACTTAATTCTTCTCAAGAGAGATTATTATGTAAATTAGAAAAATTCATCTTCAAGTACAACTCGATCTCAATTGAAACAATTATCTTGATATATGTATAGAATGATATTGTGATGTACCCAAATTCCCTAAAAACTATTTTCATAAGAGTTTTTTTTAATTAAATCTCAATTTTATTTAATTATTTTTAAATTTTAAATTTTTAGTTATTTTCTTCTTGATTATTCGATTGCTAGATAATAGAAAAATTAAGACTTTATTGGTACTTATATAAAACAATTATCATGAGAATGATCTCTACTTATCATTGTATTACTTGAGCGATTTATGCACTTGCAAAGGTTACATATGCAATATGGACCATAACGAATAAAGCCCAGACAGTGTTAAGCTTGTAAAGGTAAAGGCACAGCTCGTGCCTTTTAAGATTTAGACGACCAACGTTGAGCTATAAAGGTGAGAAGTCGGATGACCGAGCGAAAGCTCTAAAAAATTTGTAGACATCCTGAGCGACTTCGAATTAGAGGTGTCAAAACTAGATATAAGGGTGTTCTTCGAGCTATTGCCTAACCATTTTATGTTAGATAAGAAGAATCTAAAGGCTGGCATTCGGCTGCCCATCCACCACCTCTTCAAAATCTTTTGATAACAAACAAGTTGGCACCTTATCAAATCTTTTAGAATGACTTTAGGATTATGGTGGTAACATACTTACTAGCTTAGGAGAAAGGCATAACTCTAACCCTAGGAGTGATGAAAAATTTGGAATCCATCTTAAACCACTAAGGAGGAAGACCACTTCCATGTCTCAACTAAGCCCAACATGGGGTTGTTCAACCATTAACCCTCTTCAATTAAGGGTTATAAGCACAAGTACTTTATAGTTACTTATGTTGAGAATGTGCCCTTCCATTCAAGGTGGATGGCCAATGAGGAGAGGGGTGTGACCATTGAAGTGACAAAAGAGAAGAAATAGGTGGTTAGAGGCTTCAAGTGAAAATAAAAGATCTAGTGGATTTTATAAAGCTCATAAAGAAATATCGCCCGATTGTCAAGCTTATTAATAGTCTTTTTCTTTTTGTTTTTGCTTAAACTGTGTTCACTATTGATATTAATACTTTGTTGTTTTGCAAATATTGACTTCAAAACCATAAAGAAAGACATGGTAAGGAAAAAAGGTGTTTGAGTTGAGCAAGGAAGGTTTCGCTAATCCAAGGCTTAGGTGAAAAGAATGGTGAACCACAATAGAGCTCAAAAAAAGATGGAGATGATCAAGCCAACTATATTTATTGATCCAAAATTGTCCACTATCATCGAGATAATGGAGGTGTAAAAATAGAAGGGCAAGTTTCCACCCTTCAATAAGGCCCAAGTGGAGCAAGTAAAGATAGAGTCAGATAAGGAGGTTTTTATGTTATTGAGGAACCTAAGTAGATGTCCTAACCTTAGGGGCTTTTTGAAGGCTAGATATAAGGAATGCTCGCTCTGCAATGGTGTACAAGACCTTGGGAAGGATCTATATTCTTCCCAAGGATGAAGAAAAGTTTAAGCATTTCATCAACAGGTAGCTCACAAACCAAGCTAAGATGTTCAACCTCAAGGTAAAGCTCTAAATAATTTTAAAAAATAAGATATAACTAAGCTTAAATGAAAATTTATTTATTTATGTATGCACATAACAACTGAGGTAGTTTTGAGCCAACGCCTGAACGCTTCAGAAAAAGAAACTAAAAATATTGTCGAGATGGAATGTCAACTTGTCAAAGCTCACAAGGAGTTGGTCGTACTAGCGAAGGATCACCATAATACCTTATACTAGACGAGTGAAGGAGAGAATCTCCTTAATGAGACTCAGGAGGCACTGAAGGTCAAGCAAGCTGAGAATGCTGAGTTAACTGACTGTGAGGCAAAACTCCTAAAGAAAGTCTTTGAGCTAAAAGGGATGCCAAAAAGAATAATCGAGCTAGAGTAAGAGGAATACTAAGTCAACTTGCGGCAATAAAAAGAGCAAGAAGCCAACATGTGGCAATAAAGAGAGCAAGGAGCTTAGGCTTTGGCTACTAAGGAGATGGTTGGATCTGCATTGGTGATAATGCTAAAATAAGGCATGAGATAGTTAAGGCTCATCCCAAGCTAGATTTTGATTATATAGATGACATCTCCCCAAGTAAGGATAATGAGGAGGAAGAAGAAAAGGACATGGCAATATAGTAGATATAGACTTAACTATAACCTTTGGCCAATCCTTACTTTGTATAAATTATCTAGGTAATAAAATTTCTTCTTTCCTTTAACTTCTCTATATATGTTTTTTCTTTGTTCTCCATGTTTGCACCATAATAGCTTTGAACTGATATAACTATATCCATATAACCTATAAGCTAACCAAGCAATTTTCCTTAGAACTTTTAAACTTCAAACTTGGGATAACTCTAAACTAATAATGACATGAATATCAGGATGTCAAGCTTATCAAACTGATTGCATTAAAACACTAAGCTAATAACCAAACTTGTTGAATCATGGAGCTTGAGTAAAGCATCGAACTAATAGTGTTGAGCTGGCCATATATAAAGATTGTTAAATATGAATCAATCAGATCATATAATATGTTATAAAGCATTCCCTGGCCAAAAAGTTTAATAGCCTTTTGCAGTATATGAGCACTATAAAAAGTACCAGATTAGTAACGGAAATTTTGTTACTAATTTGGATTAGTGTCAAAAAAAATTTGTTGCTATTATGCTTGTCGCTAATCCAATAGCCACAAATTTGGAAATCCGTCACTAACTAAGGTGCATATTTTGCGACAAAATCTTTTAGTGATGAAAATAATTTCGTTGCAAATTTAGCGATAAAAAATTCAATTCATCACTAAATTTTTCGTCGCTAATCAATCGCTAAATTTAATTTTTATAAAAATAAATATTTCTTATTAACTTATTTAATTTAAAAATTAAAATTAACGAATTCATCATATTAATAATTTGATTATCATACTTAATTTAAATACAAATGATGAATTTATTGAACTTTAATGTCAATATATTATCATTTCTTAAAATATAAATATCAATGTTTTATCAATTACAAAATAAATAAATTGTAAAAATTTAAATTAAACATTAATAAATATAAAGATAGATAATAAAATGAAATTTAATTACTTAAAATTATAAACTTAACAACTACACATTTTTGCTGAACAAAAAATTAATAATTACATATTTTCAACTAACAAAATATCAATAATTACATATTTTCAATTAATATAATAATAATAAGAGGGAGGATGCGATGATAGAGGAGGTGACTGCAGGGCAGACAACAAAGGTGGAGATCGAGGCAGTGGAGGACGCAGTGGCAGAGAAGGTAGAGGTGGTTGTGGGCAGTGGAGGTGGTCGAGATAAGAGTGAAGAAGGATGAGAAGAAGGAAAGAAAGGAGAAAATAATAAAGAAAAAGGAAAATAGAGAAAACAATGTGAAAAATAAGGAAAGAAGAAATAAATAGAAGGTCAAAATTTTATTGACGAAAATTTTTATCGCTAAATAATCAAAAAAATTCAAAAGTTTTATTTTAGAGCCAAAATTTTCTTTTGAAGCAAAAAAATTAGCGATGAAAAATTTTATCATTAATTCATCAGTATTTAGTGGCAAAAATAAAATTTGTCATCAATTTTTTCACCTAAACAATTTTAAATTTTATTTTGGAGCAAAAAAAATAATGACAAAAAATTCTATTACTAATTAACGACATTAAATCTGTTTAAATTTTCTCTTAAATAATTTTTAAATTTTTATTTTTGAGATAAAAATTAGTTATAGAAAATTCTATCACTAATCCATTGCTAATTTATGATGAAATTAAATTCGTCGCTAAATTGTTTCTCTAAATAATTCTTAAATCCATTGCTAAATTTTTCTCCAAATAATTCTTAAAATTTCATTTTAGAGCAAAAATTAGTGATAA
The DNA here is from genome assembly GCA_949677035.1 of Omphalea diandra. Taxonomy (NCBI): domain Eukaryota; kingdom Viridiplantae; phylum Streptophyta; class Magnoliopsida; order Malpighiales; family Euphorbiaceae; genus Omphalea; species Omphalea diandra. Next base: position 45,406 of record CATIWR010166872.1, on the reverse strand, counting down.
AAAATTTCATCGCTAATTAATGACAATCAATTGTTAAATTTTTCTCTGAATAATTCTTAAATTTTCATTTTGGAGCCACAAAATTAGTTTAAGAATTTCATCATTAATCTATAGCTAATTTGTGACGAAAGTGAAATCCATCGCTAATTATTTTTAGTGCCACATGTTGGCGCCAAATTCTAGCGACAAATTCAAACTCCGCTATTAAATTTTATTGCGAAGTATTTTATTTTTTTCATTGGTACTCTATCAGTATTTTGTGATGAAAATATTTCCATCAATATATTATGTCATTATTTTGATATTTTCTTGTAGTGGAGGCTAATGAGCTCAGTACAATCTTTATGAGGTAACTTATAGCAAGGAAAGTGAAGGCCCTTTGACCAATGTCTAAGGCTACTCAGCTTAATACATGCTTTCAATAATTATGTACTTAGTTGAATAATAACTCAACGAATTATCAAAGGAGGGTGAAAACCTTTTCATATTCATTGAATGAGAATTAGTATAAAGGCTAAGGTGATGCATGAGCATGTTATCACATAGAACAATTAAGGCTGCTTAATCATAGTTTTTTTTAGAACATCCATATTCCATGTCTGAGGGATTGGTTTATCATCCATAACTTTTAGTTTATAAGTTGTAAACCCTACTACTTTAGTAACTTTGAAAGGCTTTCCAATAAGCTCCAATACCAACGCCTACTTCATCTTTAGTTACATTAGCTCTTTTTAAGACCAAATCTCTTACTTTGAGAGCTCAATGTTTTACCTTTGTTTTGTGGAATCGAGCTACCCTTTGCTGGTATAAAATGGCTCATAGGGAAGCATCTTCATGTCTTTCAACTCGGAGGTTTAGATTAAGATAGAGCTCAACCTTATTTTGCCCGGGGTCATGATGAAGCAGGCGATAAGAAGGGATGTGAATCTCAACAAGAATGATTATGTTTGTTTCGTATACTAAGGAAAACAATTTTCGACCTATGATAATTCTTGGAGTCATGTGAAACCCTTGTAGTATGATATGATTGGTTACTTTAGTCATTCAATTTGTCTGAAAGGTGAGCCACTAATGTGAATTTGAGGTCAATGGTTAAATTAGCATAATAAGATCTGAACTGCTTCCATTATCAGTAATGAGCACCCTTGGAATATTGAACTTATAGATCACATGTCTCTTGAAAAAGTCAAGTATCTTAGTCAAGATAATGGTGGCAAGAGCTTCAACCTAGGGCCATTCGGAGATGTGATTAATTGCTACCACCACAAACTTCTTCTATATGGGTACTTGTGGAAAAAAGCCGAGAATGTCAATCCTCAATAAGAGAATGGCAAACTTCTTCTTGCTTGTCATATGATTGCATACCCTTTTATCCAAAAACCATGCTTTTTGATCTTTTTCTTCATTTTGCATCATATGTTAGCGATAAATTAGGGTGGCTTAAGCGTTTATAGGGGGGCCTTAGGCAAGTCATAAAAATGGGCCTTTTAATTTTAAAAAATTAATAAATTAAAAATTAAACTATAAATATTTCTAGCCTTTTTATATGCAAAATTTTTAATTAAACTTTTGTAATCAAGTTTAGCTAACAAATCATTTTCAATAGATAACATTGTTAAACCATTTAACCTATTTTGAGACATAGTAGTTCGTAAATAATTGTTTATGATCTTTAATTTTGAAAAACTTCTGCATGTGCAACTATAACAGATATTGTAAGTAGTATCCTATATACAATAAAACAATTTGGAAAACAATCTAGTTCTTTTATTAGATTAAGTATTTCGATAGGAGCATTAATTTATGCTTTTGGAACTTTTTTTGAAACTTTTGATTCCAGAAACAATCAAAGCCATCAATATTGAAATGCATGTCATGTTTAAGAAAATTTTCAAGATCAATAAATTTTTTTTTTTCTAAACTACAATCATCAAAAGATCTCAATCTATCAAGACCAAATAAAAAACCAAATAAATCATCATATTTTTAAAATAGTTAAAATCGATCATGCAATGGAGATGTTTTATCTATAATATAAAAGAAATAATCAATTTGAAAGATTCCACTACTGACTTTACTATCTCATGATCATTATCATCATGTTCATCAAATTGCTTTTTCCTATGAATGACTTGCTTTTTACGAAATACAGGTTCTGTTTCCATCTCAATTGCAACTTATTTAGAAGAGTCTAAAGTACAATTAAAACCATTTTCTCTATAATTTTTGAAGTAAAAATAAGTGCATTTAATTTATCCATGGTAAGATCTATACACATATTTTCAAGTTGTAAGCTCTTACTAACTGAATTTTTAGCAAACATATCTCATACCATATATTTGTTCCCAATAGAAATTCAAAGTTTTCAATCTAATAGGTTGCTAAGCATTAGGCTTCACTCCTTGTCTTAGGATCTTCACTAACTTCTGTTAATTTAATAAAGCAAAATTTTCCATCTTTTTGTAAAAGCAAATAAAAAATATTACATTGTACTATTCCAAAAAATGATATTACTCTAGAACATGAATTAGCCATATCACAAAGAACTAAATTCAACCTATGGCAATCACAAGGAGTATAAAATGCTCTAGGATTTATATCAAAAGCCTTTTTTGCACACCTTGTTTGTTACCTTTCATGTTAGACCTATTATCATAACCTTGTCCTTTAATATCATCAACATTAAGATTGTGTTTTTTTAATGCACTTAAAAGCTCATTAAAAAGTCCTTCTCCAAATGTATTATATACCACCAAAAACTATAAAAAGTGTTTATCAATCTTTATTAGACTTACTGAAGTATCAACACATCATAATATAACAGTCATTTATTCTTGATGGCTTGCATTAGAAGTACAATCAAGAATAATTGAGTAGTACTTTGCTTTTTTTATTTTCTTTATGATCATACTTTTAACCTCATCAGCTAACATCAAAATCAACTCATGTTGTATATTATGTCCTAAGTAATGATTATGAATCTCATGCACTTGAACATGTCTAATATGTTCTTGCATAATAGCATCAAACTCTGTTATCATCTCTATCTAACCTAAAAAGTTTCCATTATTATTTTCACATAATTTTTCTTTCTTTCTCCAAAATGCAAGATTGTTTCTAACTAATGTCTTAACCATAACAATGATTCTAACAAGAACATTTTTCCAATGTTCTTTCTCCTTATTAATTTGATCTTGGACGCTCTTATCAATTCTCTCATTTTTTGACAATCTCTTTTCTAACTCAATCCACCTAGTCATATTGATAATATGCTCATTAGATATTTCATGAGACTTAAGCTTTTTACTAAGATTTTTTCAATCTCTACATCCTTCATTATTTAATTGACTTGTAGTATATTTCAAGCCAAACAACTTACAAAAAAAAAAAAAAAAACTCTATCTATATCTATTGAAAATACTAACCATCTCCTATCTTGCTTTTCCTTATTTAGTAGTTTACAAATATAATATTCTTTAGATAAATGTCTATTATTTTCATCCTTTGGAAACTCAATATCATCAATTCTAATTGAACCTTTCTCTACTAAGAGATTTCATAACTTTGTATCATTTTCCTTCCATTGTCAAGGATCATAACACTTGATTAAGATAGATTTTTTGCCATTTGAAATATTCATAAAAGTCTCATTAAGGGCTTGATCCACATGTACATATTGTTGTATCACATCAATATTATTTTCTAAATTTTCTTCTTGAGTCACATTAATATTATCAATTTCTAAGTCCCCTCTAATACTGGGTTCTTCACCTATTACCTCTTTATTCGAATTTGATTCCTTTTTGTCAATAAGATATTTGTTAAGAGCCTCTCTTTGAGATTGCACTAAATTTTCTATTCTCCTTGTTTTCTTGAGTTTTTCATATCCATATGGATATTTTCTACCAATCCTTTCAAAAACTAATAAGTTGACACAAATAATGAATAATAGAAAAATAAAACAAATAGAGTTGATAAATAAACAAAAGCCAATTGATACAAATAAATAAACTAGAATATAAATTCTAAAACAATAGAACCTAGTAAATCCAAGATTTACTAAAGCAACAACTAAATAAAGACTTTGAGAAGCTCATCTACCAAGTGTTTAATTATTAAAGAAAATCAAAATTGGAAGTAGAATGATAGAGGCATGAGTATGATTGAGAACTAAAGAGTCTCACTCCACCATATCTTTTTTTAAAAAAAACTGACATTGAGTGACAAATCTATGTTAATAGCAAAATTAGGTAGTTCGAGAATTAAGTTTCAATAAAAAAAATTGTGAATGACACTATTTTTTAAAGAAAAGATGTTATAAACGTCAATAAAAGATTGTTTAACTTTTACACTATATTTGGGAAATAATATAGGGAGGAAAGAAAATAAAGAGGAAAAATAAATTTTATTTTACCTCCTCATGTATGGATAAAAAATGAGAAAAGAAAATTGTTATCTCACAAATTTTCTATTTTACACTTTATTCAGGCAAATAAATAATATTTACTTAGTAAACTAAATTAGAGAAAATAAAAAAATTAAACAAGAAAAAGAAAATAGACTAATATTAAACATAACAAAGTCACCACTTTTAAAGTAATGATTGTCTAATTTTTCACATTAATTAAAGACTAACACATATAATAATAAATATTATCATAATAAAGTAATTGCTTTTAAAGTTATAATTATCCAATTTTTTCACATTAACTAAGCACTAATACACTAATACACGTATTATGGACATAATTGTTTATTTATAAAAATTACCCCAAATCTCTATATTTTTCTCCATTTTAGAGAGAAAATCATGGAGGTAAAATATAAGTTATATGCTTTCCTCCCTATGTTTTTCTTCCTTGCCCAAACAAAGGAAAATGTCATTTTTCTCTTATTTTCCACTCTTATTTTTCTCTCCCTCTTATTTTCCTCTCTCTCAAACACAAGATTATGATATTATCATTTTTTTTAAGAATATTATCGTATGGGACTTTATATGACTTTGCTTTTAGGATATTACAAGTCTAGCTTCTAGAATATTATCTCTTTTTTTTTTTCATTCGAAAGGGTAAACTAATTTTTAGAATATTTCTATTTTTTACACATTTCATCCTATTGTAATTTTAAAATTTTAGGTTATATATATATATATATATAGGGGCCTTAGGCGATCCTTGGTCGCCTACCCCACTGAGCCGCCCCTGACAAAGTGGGCTCTTCATCTTCCTCACCTTTTACATAATAGGCCTTTTCTTCTTTGACAGCTACGTTTCTACATTATGAGGCATAATGATCATATTTTTCATAATTGTAACATTGAACATCAATCTTTTTTTTCCTTGTTATGCCAATTGTCTCTGTCATGTTTGCTTGAAGACCGTGTTTGATTTTAATCTTTAAAATTATTGAATTTTGTTTTTTATCGAATCTTCCTCTTTCTCCACATCTATAATTGCCACATCCACACGTTCATGACAACGACCTTTACCCCTTCCTTTTTGAGAATCTTCATTCCCATCATCCTTTTCTTTTAATGATAGTCTTGAAAGAAGAACTTGAGCTTGCGGCTCCTTCTCGATCATCTTTTCTTGACAAGCTTGTAACAATCTCACACCTAATCAATAGTCATGGAATCTAATTTCTTTAACTTTTCAATGACCATAACAAAATAGTTGAACTTAAATCTAGAGAATGTAAATTTTTTTTAGTTGTTCGAACATCTTCTAACATTTTGCCATATCTCCTAATTTAATTGATAATACTCAACACTCAAGTAAAACAATATAAAATCAGTTCATAATTTTTCATCTTGAGTGATTCAAACTTTGTTCTTAAGGTTTGAAGATGTATTTATATTATTTTTTAAAATCTTCCCAGCTTGTTTGGCAGTTGCTGCACTCGAAACTTTCCCAAACCTGCTTTCATCTGAGCATATATGATTCAACATTAGTGCTTGTTTATCTTGAGCCTTTTGCAAGGTCCTCCTTTTCTACTTGAGTCAAGGCTCTCTCATCTTTAAGCTGTTGAATACACTTTTAACAATCTCTCATGCATTCTATGATCTTAACAAGGCTTTCATTCTTATACATCATTTATCATAATAGTGAGTCTTGAAAATTGGAAAGGAAACATGCCTATATTCATGATTTTTCATTTCTCAAAAGTGGCTCTAATACCATTTTGTTGAAGATAAGAAGAAGATTAACATAAAAGTGAACTCCTTGACTTATATTGATAATGAAAACTTACAAAATATAATCTCTCTGTTCCATAAAAATAGTCCATTATTCCTTTTTTGGTTGTCCTACAAAGATAGTTCACTTTCTTTTTCTAGTATGTGTTAAATTATTTAGTTAATATTATGTTATTATTCGTTTTCTTGTAATCAACTACTTAAAAAGTAGAACAATTATCTAATTATTCTTAAAACACTAAATATTTATGCTTATCTATTAAGAAGTAATTAATTTCAAGAAAATACTTTATTAAGGAGTGATTAATTTCAAGAAAATACTATATTGTTTTCAAATTTATTAAGGAGTGATTAATTCTAGGAAAATACTTTACAAAGAAAAATGTAAAAAATATTTTTCTAAAAACATTTTTTGCGAAACAAACAAAGTCTTAATTTATATATCATTTCAATATAAATATAAAGAGGTTTCAATTAAGATTAAGGAATAGAATGTACATATTTTAAGCAATTTATACACATAAACTTTCTATTTTTTTAAAAAAATCTTTAAAAAAATATTATTTAATCTCCATTTATATTTTTATGTATATATTTTCATACCTATATGTACAAACAATTGGTATTGCGTCCGGGGTAATACCCCAGTGGTTAAATGACTTCCTAGCATCATCACATGTGAAAAATAAAAGTTTAATAAAAAAAATCCACCAGCTTTAAATATTCTCATATAATGCCTAAATTTCTAAGAAAGATAAATATAACAAATAATGATAGAGAAAGAAGACAAGACAACTCTATGTGAAGAGGGAGACATTAATTAATTAAATAAAAGGAACATTTTTTAATTATCACATGATAAGGGATTAGAAGTAGACTCCTCTTGGATTCTACCCACCATCTCAAACACAGCAGCTGCAATCTCATTGACTGAACTCATTTGACACTCATCTTCAACCTACAGCCCCACCAAACATTCATATTAACACCTCTGCTCTTTTTAACATGGAATTAAGACAGAATAATTAGGAGATAACTACCTGACAATTAGAGAAATTTATTCAAAACTGACCTTAACGCTAATGGAATAGAGCACCATTTGACCAACAGTTGTGACAGTAAGGTGAAGAATATTTAGGCAAAGAGAGTACAATCCGGCCAGCATCTTCAACAGCTCTTTTGGGTGCTTTCTTGATAGTATTTTGAGGTTTGCATGGGTTTCTATCATTGTAACTTCAACTTCTGTAAAGGTTGATTGCTTCTTGGCCATGGACTGATAGTTAGCATCATCATCATCATTTGTAGGAGATGATGAACGGGTTGAATACTGAGGGAAGGTAAAAAACTCTGAAAATAAAGAAGAAACATGAGTAGTGTCTGATGATTCTTTCTTTGTTCTTTTTGTCACTTCAAGGGATTGCAGGAGTTGCTCTAGCTGCTTCACAAAGTTAATAGCTCCTCCTACTATTGATGCTTGGTCTCCCTGCATGGATTCAAGATCTAGTGAAAATCAACTTTTGAAGCTTTCGAAAATATAGTAACTAGTGATACAATGGCTTGGTGTTTGTCTCGCAGTGATTTAATATGGGTCTGATATTACAAAAAATTAGGTAATCTGTTTCAATATGAAAAGAGAAAAATAACAGAAAAAGAAAAAGGTGAAAGGGGTGTCGGGCAGCTACCCTTTGAATGTAATTGGAAGGCATCATGGACCGAATCTCGGCAAGATAGTCATTCATTTGCTTTCTTCGATTGCGTTCAACATTAATGTGTGTCATCCTCTGGTGCTCAACTTCTTCATGGTTCTTGACATTTCTACTACAACGTTTTCTCTTTCGCCGGCCAGCAGTGGCTACCAGAGGAGCTTCAGCTGCCGGAGAAAACCCCCTAGTGCTGAAGAACCCGTCACAGCCTGCAGTGCAGTTTTCTTGAGAGGTGGAAGAGTTTGTATCGCATTCTTTGGCGTTTGGCCCCATTGAACAAGTTGAAGGGTCCCAGTAATGGTTTGAATTGAAACCTGCAGACCCACATGCAATGCTTAGAGCTTGATTAATGTAAGCTTCTTCTGATTGAGGACTGAAGCCATGGATCCCTGGTCTACCTCTAGCTTCAGCAGTATTATGGCACCCATAACAATGGAAGAGGTCTTGTTGGAGCACCACTGTTTCTAAGATCATCCTGTCCACTTCTTAATCTATATTTTCTATTGTAGAAAAAGATAGACAGCGGACCATAGAATTATACATATATATACAAAGAATCAAGAAATGTATTTTATCCTTTTTTTTTTTTTTTAGAAGAGGATTTTATCTTAGTTATATTGTTCAATTTATAAAGTATATAGAGCAACAAACTAGTGGCTTTCCCACCGTTTGGTTACTCTAAATAATACTTAGGCTTAATGATCATATTAACCACCAACTTTGCTCTAATTTTCAGATTTATCCTATACTTAAAAATGTAACAATTTGGTATATGATCTTTGCATTGTATTACAATTTTATCCAACTTTCAAATGAAATGTGTCGTGCTAATGTGGCATGTTGGCATTGCCTCCACAGTTTTTATGCCGTGATTTTGGTAATTTGTTTTGGGTTTTAGGTTTAATTGCTAGTGAAGGGGACCTTATTTAAGGTTTTGAGTTTAATTGCTACTAATGGGGTAATGTTAATTGTTGGTCGTATTGAGTAATTGTTGTTCTTACTAAGTAATACTCTTATTGAGTAATTGATACTGATGGGGGTAATGTTAAATGCCGCTCTTACCAAACTCAATTTGGGTTACAAAATAGGAAGAAAAGCACACTTTAGGCTTGCGTTTTTTTTTTTTTTTTTTATAAATTTGGTTACAAAATGGTAGTGTTTTGTTAATTAAAAAGTTTTATTCTTTTGGTTGCACACCTTAGCAAGTGGAGGTCACGTCAACATTCCACATTCACAAGTCATATCGGCATGATACACTCCATTTAAAGGTTGGATAAAATTATAATAAAATACAAAGTTCACATGTTAAATTATTATATTTTAAGCATAGGATAAATATGAAAATTGGGGCAAAGTTGGTGATAAATGTGCTCATTAAGCCTAATATTTATGCAAGTATAAAAATTTAGAAAAAGATAAAATTTTGATATGATTAAATATAGAAAATAAAAAGATATATAGTTAAATAAGGTACTAAATTTTTTTTTAAAAAACAACTAAACACAATCTCGTCACAATGTTACTATTACTTGTTATGAGAGGTGATAAATAACATCATTTTTCTTCTTCTTCTTCTTCTTCTTCTTCTTCTTCTTCTTCTTCTTCTTCTTCTTCTTCTTATTATTATTATTATTATTATTTTGATTCAAAGTTTAACTCACAACTTTATGACATTACTTACGCTCTTTCTCACAGCTTTATGACATTACTTACACTCTTTCTTTTAAAGAAAAAAAAAGGTTTAATTTTATTTTTTTATTAGCCATTTATTGACAAAAAAATCTAAATTTTTTATTTTTTGATGATATTTTTAAATCATATGAAAATCATTTGAAATCTATGTTAATATCACCAATTGTCAAAATTAAAGTCTTAAATTAATCTCATATGATGACATAAATGCTACATAGATATAATAGTATTTGATTTCATAGACTCCACATGGTGTTTATATCATATGTGAGTCAACTTGAAATTTTAATTGTGACACTTTATAATATTGATAAAATGTTAGTCAATTTTCAGTGATCTTTGCTACTTCGTGAAATCCGGGTGACATAGTAAAAAAAAAAACAGTTTGGATTTTTTTTGTTAGTAGGATTTTATTAATTTGTCTATCAACATTTGCATTATTTCCATGCCAAGTTGCATAAGAGATCTTTTTGTTTATATATATATATATATATATATATATATATATATATAGTGTGAGTGGGAGAATATTTATTTTTTATGTTTTATGTGTGAAAGAGAGAAAATTTAGGAGAAAAATACAATATTACACAAGCAGCTTTCCTTCTCTGAAGAGATTTGTCACCCTATGCATGCTATAAATTCTTAGAATACTATGCCTCTTAATTATATTCAACTAGATTCCAAATTATTAGGTAAAGGATTACGATGGAAACAACATCATGTGTGTGCTTGTCTTTTGCTGGAATTTTCAGCTATTAAAAGATCGAATGAAATGTATTGGTTTCTAGTTTGAATTTAAATGGAATGAGAGAATTATAGAATATTAAATTTATTAAATTAATGATTTAAAGCGCATTTAGTATCATTCTTATTTTTATTCGTTACCTATCAAAACGTACACTAAAATATTTTTGAAAACATTATCAAAAAGATATTTTAGAAATTAAAAAAATCAAATCTATAAATTTTAATTTTAAAAACTAAAAACAAAAAAATGATACTAAACAAGGCCTTAATGGTTGTGTATTCGTTTTATAATATTGCATATATCCTAAAGAGTTAAAATTTTACATTCAGACTTAGATTTGGTAGATTATGCATCTCTCTCAGAACCTAAAGTATTCTATATTTAATTTTCTCATTCTAAGTACTTATAGGAAAAAAAAATTTACATTCAGACTTGATTTAGTAGATTATGCATCTCTCTCAAAACCTAAGGTATTCTATATTTAATTTTCTCATTCTAAGTACTTATAGGAAAAAAATAAAATAATTTATAATTTGATAATTTCTTTTTTATTTATTTTTTGTCAAAATTGAAGATCTTATGTTGGTGATAATCCGATTCTCACATTGAGTACTTTTCTAAATAAATATTGAAAGAAATTTTTTTAAAAAAGATTGAGGCTAGTCTAAGAGGAGAAATCATGGGTGATATGAGTAATGGTATGGTATGGTATGGTATGATCTAATATTCCTTTCATTAGTAGAAAGATAATACAGTGTCTCGTCTAGAGCACATTGCTTTGTATGATGAAACGAATAAAAGTACGTGGCAAAATGGGGAAAATCAGAGACTAGAGACTTGCAGATGCAGAGAAACAGCAAGAAATTGTGTCAGTGAGTGAGGATTGATGCACCCAGGCAGGGAATCTATGTGACATAGAAAGTTAGAAACAAAAAATAGGGCCAGTTCTGCAATCATCTATGTCAGAGACCACCTTATTTCCTCCTTTTCAAGAATCAAACTACCTCTCATCATGATTTTCTGTATGCATTTCTCTCGCTTCTGCAACCAATGCTCTTGTGTGTCGTCAGGGGCTTTAAGTTGAATAGTCTTACAACCGGTGTTCTTCATCATTCATGAGATCAAATTGGGTTATATGGTGATATGGTGGATTTGGGTTTTGTTAAAAAAAATGTTAGAAAAAAAAAAATAAGATTTCATTTGTTTTGCGAAATATTTTTAGAATTTTATTCTATTTGTTGGATTCGGAAAAATTAATTAATAAAATTTATTTTCTTTATCAAAAGAAAAATTAAATCATGTTTCAAGAAAATGAATTAAAGCTAATTTTAATTTTTAAAAAAGAAAAAGAACTAAGATGGAAAAAGGATCTTACTAAATGCACAAAAAAATTCGTATTTGAAAAATCAAATAATAAATATACATTAAAGTTAAGGAAATTATAGCGTGGGTTTGAAAAAAGAAATTATTAAAATTAATTAAATTATCATTTATTTATATGAATAAGCACTAAAGGAGTATTAATGGTAGCTTCTATTAATCATGGATGTTGAGAAATCTGGCTGAAGGTATTGTTTTCTTCCAACAAACAGTCAATCTAGTAGGATTAGTGGTTAATTTAATCTGCCTGAAGGTAGTTTGATATTTATTATGAAATTTTAAATAAAAAATATAAAGTTAATTCTTGAATTTCAAATTTCCTTTGCCACCAAAAATGTATTCTATGTAGTGAGGAATGGATAGTTGGGTTTAAGCTTGTCTCTCTGTTTCACTTCAAACCCAAGGGGGTAGGCCATCCACTACCCGCTTCAATCAACTCTGGACTTATGATCCACGGAAACTTTTGGAGAAAAAAAGTTTTCGCATTTTGGAAACATTTCTTTTTAAAAAATTCACCGAAATTTACCTGAAATGTTTCGGACATATTTCAATAATTTTAAAAATTTAAGAAATGCATTTTCACTTTAAAGACACATTTTTTTTACTATTAATTTTGATGTTGAAACTTATAGATAATTAATATTTATTTTTTAAATATTTAATTGATTATTATTATCTCATTTAATTTTTTATAATTAATATTGATTTAGACAATTATTTTTAATATTATTTCTTGTATAATCTTATAATTAGTTGTTTCAATATTTATTATATGTAAAAAAATATTTATAAATATATTTTAAAAAACATATTTATAAATATATTCCTATTATTTTTTATATTTACATGTTTTTCCCACGTTTATCATTGGCCCATGTATGTTTCTCCGTTTCCACGTTTCTCGTTTTCATGCTACATAGCTTTGGGCTATTTTTGTACACAGTTAAAAAAAACTCGAGTTAATAATTGTATAAAAGAATGTTTGGAATATTAGTATTGCATATCTTTATTATCCTATTTATCTAATGCCTTGATTATGAAATCTTTCAAAATTTGACAATTTAGTCCCTAAATAGACCAAAACGACATATTTTTCTATCATAATTTTGCTAGTTTTATCTAGTTTTAGCATTCAAATCATTAACAAAAAGGTCAAGATTGGAGGTGATAAATGAATTAAGCTGAATAAATTTGAGGCATTTTAATTTTGTATTATAGAACACATTGAGTCAGATTAAGGTTTAGAAATGAGTTTATATTATTTTTGAAGTTTAGATTAGGTATTAATTTTTAAAATAAAAATATTACATTAATTTTTAAAATAAAAATATTATAATAATTTTTAAAATAATTTTGTGGATTTTAATAATTTAATTCATGAAAATTTGGATTGATTTGCATATCTAATTAGAGTTTAATTGAATTTAACTTGAAAATTTTTAAATTATTTATGACTCAGTCCTGTCGAATTAAACTTGACCCTCAATATATATATATATTTCTTGCTATAATTTTCAGTATGATTTTTGTAAAATAAATTTAAATTAATGTAATATAAATTTATTTTAAACTATATTTTATACCATTATAATAAATTCTTTTTTATGTTTAATTCTTTCAATTGATTGCTCAAATAATATTTTTATCACTAAAATATTCAGTAAAAAATTTAAGAGTGAATATTTTTGTTTAATCTATTTGTCATCTACAATAAAAAAATTATTAGTATCAATGAAAATACAAATTATTTGTTTAATTTTTGAACATTAAATAAATTAGTTTAACATTTGTATACTATTTTTTTTTGTATTAAAAACAAAAAAGGTTTTATCAATCTAATGAAAAAAATTATTTATTACTATAGTGACATGTAATTTTCAATTTCTTAATATAAAGTATTTATATTGAATTTTAAGTACTAAGATATAAAGAATAATGTTTAGTGGGGTCAGATTTAAACAAGAATTTTAATAGAGTAAAAAAAATTTAATAGGTTAATATTCTAATTTAATGGAAGTCTATATCATTTTGAATTTATTTTCAAATTGAGAGGGTCAATTGATCATATTTAATTATATGCAGCTCCATCACTGATTCCACTTGCCTATTAATGGGTAAATAAAATCGAACTGAAATTGAAAATTTGAATTGACTAAATCAATTTGGATGAGTTTAATTTAGTTATTATTTTTAATTTAATTTGATTTAGCTATTAATTTTTTAATTTTTATTTGACTCGTATAGATAAAACTAAATAAATCAAATAAACTAAATTATAATAAGACAAATTTTATTTTTTCCAATAATTGTGTAATGCCTACAAGGGAATTTATGTCTTTTATTGTCATAGAAAAGGAAACATTACATTTCTTTTACTAACACAATCGTTACCGCTCTTTCCATTTTTATTCTTCGTTTTCTTATTTTATTTCTCTCATTCTTTTTATTTTTCTTTTTTTAAAATTTTTTAACTAAATAAACATAGTTTAAGCTTACCAAACTAATCATTACAAATTTATTCTTCTTTCTTCTCTTTTTATTTTCAAGTCATTGACACATTATTTATATATTCTCTTCTACTCATTAAAGAGAATATATAAATACTGATTTTCATTTCAAAATCTCATGTACACATTCCAAAAGAAGACATAAAATCCAAGAGTTGTAGTAATCAAATTCAATTCACATGAATCTACTCGTCGGTCGGCCACTGTCGCCTCTCCTTGTCAGACTGATAATCGATGAGATCACTCTCTCTTGACAACCATGACCTCCTCATCTTCAATTATATAATGGTTGTTTTCTAATTTCAAAAATATAATTTTTTTGCATTAATCAATTATGTTTGGTTAGGTTACTTAGAAATTTAGATTAATTTTTATATAAATTTAATTTTTAAGATTAATATTTTTGTTAATTCATTTATATTTCTATAATTTGTAATTTAGTTTAATTTATTTACTTTTTAGGGTTAATTTTGTAATGGTATTGTTAGCTTTTTATGAATTTTTCTTTATGCAATTAATTTTTTTAACTTTAATTGTTTTGTTTTTTTTAATGTTAATTGTTATAATGTAAATAATATTTTAGAACATATATTTGTTCAATACTTTGAATTCTTGTTTAATCAAAATAAACAATATTTTACAACTTATTTGATGTTTATAAAATTGAATCAAATTTTTTCAGTTCAATTTGATTTGATTTTATAAATATTTCAATTTGATTTAATTAATTTTTAATAATATTTCAATTTATTCAATTCGATTTTAACTAAACCTACCAAATGTTCACTCTTTGTCTATCAATACTTGATTTCTTTTTAGATTGAATGATGATAGTATAGGGAGAGGCATGGCAACCTAAATTAGTGTTTTCCTTTTCTTTTGCAAAATCAAATTTAAAATTTATGTATTTTGATATTTATTTTTTATCTTTTCTATTTAATTTTTTATTTATAATTTATTTTTATAATAATTTTTAAAAAGTCAAACACAACTTTGATGGTAATAGTAGTAATACTAGATCGTGTTTGTCTTTATTTTTTAAATACAAAGTTTTTTTTATTTTTGTTTACATAATTTATTTTTTATTTGCTTACTTTCTATACATATTTAAATCCTATGTCTATTTTTAAAAAAAAATTAATATTTTTGGAGCAATTATACTTGAATTTATCCTTTCATGTAGAGGTGCAAATGAGATGGATTAGATTGGATTAAATAGGGTCCGTTTGGGTTAATTTTATATCAATTTAACTTAAGATTGAGTTATTTATAAATTATATATTTTCTCAGATGAGTTCAAATAGGATTATTGAGTTAAAATATAAAAGAAAATTCAGATTGTTTTCAGATTTTAAATTGAATTACTAATAATTTTAAATTTTTAAAGAAATAAAATATTATTTTATTTTTAAAAAAATTTAAATTTTAAAATTTTAATAATTTAAATTAACCTACAAGTCGGATCAACATTAAGTTATTTTAGATTAATCTACTAATTGAATTTAACTCAAAATTTAACTTACTTTCAAATTGAATAAGTTCAAATCACTTTTTCTTATTGGATTCAAATTAATTTTTCAATCAAGTTAGAACGTACATGGCTAAACTTTAGGACATTAAAAAAAATTATTTGTATACCTTTTTTGAACTTAAAGATAATTCCCAATTCACTCTCCTTTAGATTAAAAAAAAAAAGAAGATAATTTCCCAATAAATGTCAGTTTGATTTGGTCAATGACTAATTTTCATTATTTTAGTGTAAAATTTAAATAAAAGATATATTCGAACATTAGATCAAATTTAGCTTTTGGCATCCATATTGCTATGGAGAAGAAAGGATCAAATACAATAACATCTATTACTATAGTATGTAAATATAATATATATTTTTTTTTTATGATTTTTCAATTTCGTTTTTAATAGTAATGTAATTAATTCACCCTAGCAACCTGTTTTGCAACAGAGTCTCCAATTGGAAGAAAATGATAAGATTTATAGGCAAATAAACTTTAAATCATATAATTAAAATGGATCTATTGAAAAATTAATTACAATATAAATTGAATTTTTCATCCCATAAACTCATTCCGCAAATCCATCTGCAGCAGCCGAAAAGCCTGATATTATCTTTGGACTTAAACCTTTTAATGGAGAGAAATCCCCACTTAAGGGCCAAATGCCATAATCCTGTCACTTTCAAATTATAAAAAAATATTTCATTGTCACTGTACTCTGCTCTTGATCTAACATTTGAGCTTTTTGTAGAGATACTACTTTCTCCACAATAAATAAATAATTATTCACAACTCTTTTGGTTCATAGATTACTTAATTAAGTTAATGTGTTTACTTACAGAAAATTATTTCAATTTTTTTAATTTTCAAAAAGAATGAAAACTTTTTATTTTCTTAAAAATTTGTATAACGTGTTTACTTGTAAAGAAAATAATTTTCTATTTTCCATTTTAAATTAGATTACATATTTTTTTAGACTTGTTATTATAGTTAGAAAATTATTTTTAAGTAATTAAAAATATTATAAAAATGATTTTATTGTGTGTCTAGCGACAACTCATCTGAAAAAAATTCTAAATAAGATTTTATATTATAAAAATAGAAAGCAAAATATATATTAGAAAATAAGAAAATATATTAAAACATAAAGCAATATACATCTAGAAAAAAATAAAAAAGTTTAAATTTATGATATTGAAAAGAGTAAGAAATTAATATTTTATAGAAATTAATATTTTATATAGTGTTACAAAAATTATGATGTGAAAAAAATATGATATAATTATCATTTAAAAGATAATGTTTAAGAAAAAAACAAAAAAAAATGAGAAGGAATACATATTGGATAAAAATATTTTACTAGTAGCATATATGAAAAATGATGTTTTCTTGTTTTCTTTTATGAGTTTAGAAAACTAGGAAAAAGGAAAATTAGTTTTCATTTTCAGTTTTTTAAAAATTTTATCAAGTGAACATAGAACTCATTTTTTCATTTTCATTTGAAAATTTTCTAAAAAAATTAAAAAATTCTCTCAAAATAAACACACCTTTAATATTCTTCTAAAAAGAAAAAGTTAGTAAATAACACTATGTTTAATATATATGATATTGGTTGAGCCTTAGTAATTTTAAAGATTTAATTAATCCATATAATCAGTTTTACCCAAAACTTAGCCCCTATATATTTAGCAATTCATCTCTAGTAGGATTGCTAATCCTATAATTTGTGACATCTTAATCCCTAAAATGGCTTTAATTTTTTTACGTTATTTAATGGTCTTTATTTTTCAATTTATTTCTCAATTGCTTCCACTTATATGATCGTTCACTTTAGAAAGAAAAAACTCTGTCTCACATATAAAAAAATCACAAAGAAAAATAACAAATAATAATTGACAATGGAGAAGAAGAAAATTATCTTTTGAAAAACTTTTTATTTAATTTTCTTAAGAATTTTTTAGATGAAAAGATGATAAAACTTTTTGAAGACAAAAAAAAGAAGAAATTTAAAAAACACAATTTTTCTATACGAGGCAAAAGATATTTAAGTAATTTCATTATGTTAATAATTTATCTCATTGCTTAAATTATCAATCAAATTAGGATTTCAAAAATAGAATTAATTAATATTATAAATTAAAATATTTATATCAAACAAAGTTTAGTGTAAGTAATTTTATGGTTTAGTTAAGTTTATGATTAAGATTAATTCTAAGATATAAATCTATAAATAAAACAAAGATCTGAAAAATCAGATCAAGTTAGATACTAAAAGAAAAATAAATCCATAAATTAGACAAAAACAAGCTAAAAGAAGGGACAATTATTACTGTTGTTAAAAAATAACTGTTACATAATCAAAACTAATGAAATCTCATTGGTATTGGTGCGTTGAATTTGGACGAGGTTTAATAAAACTGCAAATTTGAAATATTTTTGACATATTTCATTTATATATCTCTCACCATAATCATATTAAAATTTTCTATTTATCAAATTAAGTGTTTCTTTGAAATTAAGTGATTAATAAAAAAATATTATCAAACACACTTAAAATATTAAAAACTTTAAAAAATTATTATTAAATAATCTTAAAAAAATAAGTGTTCAATATTTCAATTTTAAATTCTTAATATGGTCATCAAATAACCCCTTAGTTATTGTTTTTGATTTTTGATTTTTTTATTTTATATATATATATATATATATATATATATATATATATATATATATATATATATATATATATATATATATATATATATCTTTTTATAGTATATTTGGGAAAAGAATAAAATTGAACCTTATAGTTTTCATCTTTAACATATATGGTGTTGTGATTTATTTATTAGCAAAACTTTAACTTATGGTATAATGTCATTTACAAATTGATATTAGATTCGTAACTCTATTACATTCATCTGATCTGATAGTAGATTCTGTACATTATTTCAACTAATTGTGTATCTAAAATTTAGATATAAAATTTTTTTCACTTTAAATACAAAATTTTTTCATTTTTTTATTTACTTTTTGTATATATTTGAACAAATTCTATAATTATAGAAGCAAAATTTGTTCAAATATATATAAACAGTAAAAAAAACAAATTCTGCATTTAGAGTAAAAAATTATGTATGCATACATAATTAGTTGAAATAATATATTGAATATAATATTAGGTCAAATAGATGTAACAGAGTTACGAATCTGAGACTATTTTGCAAATGACGTTATATTACAAGATAAAATTTTATCAATAAATAAACCAGAAGACTATATTTACTAAAAACAAAAATCACATAGTAAAATTTTGTATTTTTTCTATATATTTTTTAAAAAGACAAAAAAATTGGTAAAATCTCTAAAGTAATAAAAATAATTTTTATTTATCACTATAAGTATTTTTCAAGAAACATTTTTTAAGTTTAAAAAATAAAAATAAAAATAAAATTATTTTTTAAAAAATTTTATCAATAAATAAACCACGAGACTATATTTATTAAAAACAAAAATCACATAGTGAAATTTTGTATTTTTTCTATATATTTTTTAAAAAGACAAAAAAATTGGTAAAATCTCTAAAGTAATAAAAATAATTTTTATTTACCACCGTAAGTATTTTTCAAGAAACATTTTTTAAGTTTAAAAACTAAAAATAAAAATAAAATTATTTTTTAAAAAATTTTATCAATAAATAAACCACGGGACTATATTTATTAAAAACAAAAATCACAAAGTGAAATTTTGTATTTTTTCTATATATTTTTTAAAAAGACAAAAAAATTGGTAAAATCTGTAAAGTAATAAAAATAATTTGTATTTATCACTATAAGTATTTTTCAAGAAACATTTTTTAAATTTAAAAAATAAAAATAAAATTATTTTTTTAAAAAATTTATCAATAAATGAACCACAAGACTATATTTATTAAAAATAAAAATCATATAGTGAAGTTTTGTATTTTTTCTATATATTTTTTAAAAAGACAAAAAAATTGGTAAAATCTCTAAAGTAATAAAAATAATTTTTATTTATCACTGTAAATATTTTTCAAGAAACATTTTTTAAGTTTAAAAAATAAAAATAAAATTATTTTTTAAAAAAATCTGAAAAGTGTTTTTAGAAAAGGACTTTTAAAAATAAATTAAATTTTTTATTATTTTTATATTTATTTTTTAAAATATATTTAAGTATAATTTTAATTTTTAAACTTTAGGAACGAAAACACTAGACTAAAATCAAAATGTAAAATTCTCAAAAAAAAAAAAATCAAAATGTAAACCAATTAATCAAAAGGTTTGAAAACAGTTGAAAAAAAAAAAAAAACAGAATCATAAAATCCAAAACGCTTGCGGACCGTGATATCTGTCCCACGTGACTCACAGAAAATTCACTTCCCACTGGCGAAGAAGTTGATGCATATACCATAACCGCCACAGCAAGCAATTAAAGCGAACAGCACGATAACCCACGTAGTACATAGCAGAGATAAGGTGGTTCTACTTCCTATTTACGCCTTTCCTCCTTATGAACCATTCCATTCCAAGGATGTGAAGGCAAAAAGTCTCCAATTTTTTTATTTTACCTCAGCTAACCTTTCTCAAACCGACCAATCAAATATATCCAACCCCCAAATCTGCAAGCAAAGTAAACTTTTTCTTTTTTCTTCTTCTATACACTTCCTTTTGAATAGTGAACACTTTCATGCACTCTTTTATTCTTTTACAATCTAGGCACATTGTTCCTTTCTTCTTTCTCTTAATTTTATTGGGTTTTCTTTTGTCTTTTATTCCTCAACAGAAGTGGAATTCCACAAAGTAATTTATTGCTATTAATTAATGTAACAGCTGACGATAAGAAGAAAAAAGAAACCCAGAAAAATTATATTATGCTTGTGTTTTTTTTGAACATGATGCTTGTTGACAATGTTGAATTGTTATTAATTGACTGATAAGGAGGGATTACTAAGATTCTCTCAAGTGGATTTTTTTTTTGCCTTTTTTGATGGGTTTGAATGACCTTTTATTTTTTTATTCGGGTTACTCTACTTTGCTGTTCTGGATGGATTCTATTGTGATTAGGCTTAATTGATGCTGTAGGGGCCTGCATTCTTCATGGAACTTGTTTTTAGCAAATGGGTGTTTGCATTTTCACTTTCTAATTGGATTATTTTCTCTGGGGCATACACAGGTGAGGTTGTTTCCCCATTTCTTTGCATTATTCAGATTTCTTTACATTCTTTATATTTCTAATTGATTTCAATGTTGCATTGCTTGGTACAAGTGGAGGGATTGAGAGGAGGGTCTAAAGTTAGGAGTAAATTTAGGAGGTTGGCTGGTTATTGAAGGTTGGATTAAGCCTTTACTCTTTGATGGCATTCCCAATGGAGACATGCTTGTAAGATTCTTTGTCATATGCTATTGTTCCATATTTTCTTTTTGTTTTTTTTTTTTTCCAAGTTGTTTTTCGCGTAGCTTGATTTCAGTCTGGTTAATCCCTTTCTAACTATGAAAATGTAGGATGGTACAGTGGTTCAATTCAAGTCAGTGACGTTGCAGAAGTATGTGTCTGCAGACAATGAGGGTGGCATGGGTGTTACAGTGGATAGAGATGTTGCTTCTTCATGGGAAACCTTCAGGGTGAGATGCCTAATCAAATTTCCCATGCTTCATTTACGTGTAAAATTATCTTGTCTGTGGTGCATGTAACAACTGTCAACTTAGCAATTCTTCCCCCTGAATTTCAAGTTTATATAATCATATTATATAATTCAATGTATGTATTTTGTTGATACTGCAGCTGCAACAATACTGTATTTGATTCTCTCCAAATGATCAGAAACACTAAGTTTAGCTCTTCATGGCCTTAATCACAAGATATATTGGTTGAAGAGTCAAATTATTTCCTTGTAAATTTTTTTAATTTGGCCATAAACATCTCTCTCTTGGGAACAATCATATCCATTTGGTTTACTTTATATTTCGGAGACTGGGAGTTTAGACATTCAAAGTTCTTACGCATAGCAGTTTCACAGTTGTATGCATGTGTTTTTTTGTTGTCCATTATCACTGTTGTTTATCTAATTTAAGTTCATATTATTATTGAGCTTGGATGTCAAAATTGAAGCTGTTGTAGCATCGACTTAGTCATCTTACTGCTTTCTTTTTCTGTAGTTATGGAGAATCTCTGTATCAGAATTTCAATCTCGCACCTCTCAAGGTCAGTTTCTAACATGCGAAGGTGAGGGGGTGCTTTGTCTCTGCAACTACAAACTCATCTTCAGCAGGGAAATCATTTTATTTTGAGAGAAATAGCAATGACAGAATTCACATGAGACTTACTACTGGGGCCTATCTACAGGTAAGATGTCCGATATTTCTTTTGATTTCAGGCAAAAAATATCTTAAAAAAAGTGAAAACTGTGGCATACCTGCATTGATAAGTAATGATGGCATAATGGCATATTTGCTGATAGAAATAAAGAGATCCGACTGTCTATTTTCTAAGAGTGGTGGCAGTATGGCGGTTTATATAACTATAACACCCTCATATAGCCAGCTCATATATGTCCATTGTGTCAACAGTGAATCTACATATGATCATAAAGAGTTCAATAATATTGCATGATAGCATGTAATCAATTTTTTTAGGCTACAATAGGAAACCAGCTCACAGCAGACTATCCAGGGAAACCAGAATGGGATGATAATGCAGCCACATTCCAAATGATTATTGTAGCAAATTACTTGCATGGAGATTACCAACTTGCAAATGGGTATGGACCTAGTAAGGCAAATGAGATTCTTAAGGTAATTTTTTTTTTTCATTTTGTTTTACTTAATTGGTTGATTGTGAGCGTTACATATTCAACCAAAAAGCATATAACTGCTAGATAAGACAATCCATGAGTAAAATTTTGAATTCCGAAAAATCTATCTACATTGGACCAGTGGGGCTGGCAGATAGTGCAATCAGGTTCAGATATTTGTTTATTTTATATTTCTTTGCAACTGCAGAAACATAGAAACACCTTTATTACAATGGAAGATTTCAAGTTTTTGTATAGACACGGGATAAATACGGTGAGGATTCCTGTTGGTTGGTGGATTGCTTTTGATCCTGATCCTCCAGCTCCGTTATAGGAGGATCCTTGGAAGCTCTAGATAATGCATTCTCATGGTCACAGTAGGTCCTGTTTTTCCATGTTTCTGTTTGGATTATTATCACTTTAAACTCCATATTTCTTTTCAATATGAACCTGAAAATTATGGTCCTGAGCCTACAATATAAAATGCATAATTGATCTACATGCGGTTCCTGGCTCTCAAAATGGGATGGAACATAGTGCCAGTAGAGATGGTACAACAGGCTGGCCTACTTCCCCAGATTATATCTGGCAGACACTGGGTGTCATAGACTTTTTAGCTTCAAGGTACATACACTAGTTATTTTTTTGTTTACAACTGGCTAGTGACTAAATTATTCTCTTGTAAGCCCATTACAATATCAATTAAAAGAAAAATTCTAATGGGTGATATAGAATATGGAAGACAAATACTCCTTGCTGTTAAGGAACTAAGAGAAGGACCATACTGGTCAACTTAGTTTCTAGATACAAAAAGGAAAATCATGGTTAGGCAACATTATTATGGGCTTTGAAATTCAATCCATGGTTACAATAATCAACTTTATATCCATACAGAAAAAATAAATAGAGAAAATGTAAAGTATCTGCTTTGGTTCTATGTATCAGAAAATATCAACTTCAGATCCATGCATCTGAGAATATTTGCTGGTTTTCAGTATCGGCCTCACTGGCAAGCAAAAAGTTTAATCTAGGTTCTTTGCTTCTTGATGTTCTTTGGGTTGCTTTTTGTTCACTGACACAGAACATGCCCTTTCTCATGTTCTCATAATATTATGTAGTACAAGTCTTTCAAACAGTCAGCACATATATCTGGCAATTCTATGGCTTTTTTCCATCAAGTACATCAACAAATACATCCATTTTGCGAGAAAATTTCATTTGTCACATTTTAGATGATTCTCCTTTTATTTACAATTATCTGGACGCACACTAAAATCATATTCTCGATAGACCATAGGGAGTATCATGTAATGACATGAAAATTCAATAGCATGATGACTGAGAAATTAATTTGATTACACTCTGCTGGAATCTATAAAATATACTCTCAATTTTTTTGGTAATTTTCTATTGAATGGTAGTCATTCAACTAGGTAAGTCTTAAAATATATATATCTTGAAGCAGTTCAGTTTTGTGGCTTCTTAAGTGCATGTACCTTGTAAGTTTCTAGATGTGGAATATAAACCATGAACATGAATGATTTCAATTGCAGGTATGCTAGACATCCTGCCTTGCTGGGAATCGAGCTTTTAAATGAACCTTCTGCTGCCTTAATTCCTTTGAATATTTTAGATTCATATTACAAACAAGGCTACCAAATTGTTCAGAAATACTCACCAACTGCTTATGTTATCATCTGTCAAAGATTTGGAAATGCTGATCCACTGGAACTGTACCTGGCTAATATAGGCTTGGACAACATAGTAGTTGATTTACATTACTACAATCTTTTTGACCCTTTCTTTGTTAATATGAGCTCTACCGACAATATTCAATTTATGTACAAGAGCAGGGATGCTCAAATACAAGCCCTGAACAGTGCAAATGGTCCGCTTTTTTTTATTGGTAAGGCACTTCATTCTGTTTTTCTCAATACAAATAAAAGAAAATGCATATGAGTTCTGGGTCTGAGAAGTATTTCAAACTTAGTTGAACATCAAACTGAAGTTAGTTTATTGTATTGATAACATCAAGAGGTAATAAATAATGAATCAAACCAAGTTTTTGCTTTTTGGTGCAAATCATACTTTTGGACACATCTTGGATATGAAATCTTAAAGGTATTCTGAAATTTGAATTATGTTGGTGTCAGGGGAATAGGCAAATGAATGGAATGTAACAAGTGGATCACCGACAGTTTAAAAAATTTGGAAAGGCTCAACTTGAGGTTTATGAGGCTGCTTCCTTTGGATGGGCTTATTGGACTCTCAAAAATGATAGGAAGCACTGGGATTTTGAATGGAACATTAGAAACCATTATCTCCAGTTTGGTAATTTTTTTCTCATCCTCTCTTCTCTTTTCTTGGTTTGAATTTAAATCAAAACATCATTGTTCAAGCGGCCAAGTGATCAGGTGCTTGTCTTCTGATGCAGAAAGTTAAAGTTTCAATTCCTTTTAACTCTGCTTGTTCTCATTTGCTCAAATCCAGTGTCAAGTGTGGCAGCATATGGAATATATTTATTTATGCAGGTAATTCACCAGCCAAGCAAATTTTTAACCGTGTAGCATTGCTTGGATTGGTTTCTTCTTGCTTCTTTCTGCATCCTATATTATACTGGATCACACAAGAGTTGCAAATGATCCAGAGATTAAAGAGGAAAATCTACGAGCGGCTTTTCATCTTCTTTTTTTTTTCTTCCATGTTTCGGTGCCAAATATTTCATTCGCATTTCAAATTTGCAGGTTCAATTATATTGTTAGGGTCGTGAGTTGTTACAGGAAATGTAAATAATTATGCAATTATCCTCAATGATATATACAAAGTTTCTTTTCCTGCTGTCTCCAAGCAACTTCTTTCTCAGTATCCTGTGTTGCAAAATATTGCACTGTTTCTAGAGCCATTTTTTGTAAATGAAAATGTAAATTTTCTTGACCACTTGGCCAAGTGTAAAATATCCTAGAAAAAGCAAAGTCAAAAATCCAAAATATGATAGTGGCAGACTAGTGAATTTCATGATTTCTCCTACTATTGTGAATGGAATTGCAATTCCAATGGCAGAAATCACAAACGTTGAACAGAGCACTGGCCATGAAGCAACCTCCTGAATGAAAGGGATTTTCTCTGTCCGAATCAAGTGGAAAATTAGGGTCTGCATCAGTAGTCCTTCAATGAACCAAGCAGAATGGAAGAACTTTATATGAATTTTATCATCTGCATGGTAATATAAGCACAGAAATATAAGGTTTGATATATCACATAGTGTGCACACGGGACCATTCCATAGTATGAACAATGGTAAGCCTTTCTCAGACCATTTCTGTGGGATTTTCACATAATTTTCCTCCAACTTGTCCCATGGGATTGCGATTTGACCCACACTATACAGAAAGGTTTGAGCAAGGAGCTGTCTTGGAGCCAATGGCTCAAAATCTAGCAGCAGAGTTGCTATAAGGATTGAGAGAACTCCCCCTACATTGGCAACAACTGACATTTTAATGTACTTCATGGTGTTGCCAAAAGTGCGACGACCATGTTCAACTCCATCAACAAGGACGTTAAGGTCTTTCTCTAGTAAGATGATATCAGAGAAGTCTTTTGCAACTGAAGCTCCTGAGTCAACGGAGATACCTACATTGGCAGCATCTATTGCGAGTGAGTCATTAATCCCATCTCCAAGGAATCCAACTACATGGTCACCAACAGTCTGCAAGGATTGCACTACTCGCAGTTTCAGTGTTGGGGTGAGCCGAGCAAGTACTGTTGCTCTTTTAACAGTCTCATTGAAGTTATCCTGACTTAGTTGTTCAAGCTCTGGTCCTGTTGTTGTATAGGTGGTTCTAATGCCAAGTTCTTCACAGATCCTTATTGCTGGGGATAGAGAGTCACCTGTTAATACCTTGGCTTTTACTCCTCTCTCAGCCAGCCTCCACAGAGCTTGCTTTGCTGAGTCCTTTGGTGGGTCAAAGAATGTGATTACGCCTAGGAAGACCATGTCTGCTTCAACTATCTCATTCTTAACCATACTCGGATCACTTTTTTCCTGCACATTACAAATAAAACAGAAAATTAGTGAAGAATAACTCAACTCAACTCGATTCAACCTTACAATCTCTGAGTTCTGGAGACAATTAATGAACCAAAGATTTATTAGTATACATAACAAGTAGTTTAAGAACGAAGAGCCAAAAAGAGATCCAGACATACCATTTCCAGTCTTTTTGTTGCAACTCCTATGATTCTCAACCCTTGGTTGCTTAAATCTTCTGCCATATTTAGAATCCTATGATAGTCTTCTGAAGAGAAAGTAGTGGTGGCACCCCTATCAATTTGGTCAATAAAAGAGCAAACTTTCATTATTTCTTCCAGTGCTCCCTTGGTTATAATGAGCCTGTCAAGAACTTGATCATTTCTTCCTTCTGCATATGATTCAGTTTCCAAAATAACAGATACTCGTCTTCGAATAAAATCAAAAGGGATCTCATCTATTATTCTATACTTGGATGGCTGGAATCTGTATCCATTCGTATATACATGTGCCAGAATAGCATCATCTAGAGGATACTTCTGTTCGGTCTTGAAGAAGGAGTTAAGGAATGCAAAGCATAAAATCTTTTCTTTGGGTGAACCCCAGCTGTCAAGATGATTGACTAAGATTGCACGGTTCATGGTGAGTGTACCAGTCTTGTCCATGCATAGGATATCCCTGTTTATGTGTTTGTTAATATAAGTATCCAATGTTAAAGGACAGTAAATTAAATGTCTTGGATGAGTATTACAACAATTAGCTAATGGTCCTGTAACTAAAATTAGCTCTAGTATTCTCTATGTGAACATTTAGCTAATCAGATTCGACTAATACTGCTGGTATTAGCTGTTCCACGTTTAATACACTAAACAGAAAAATGGTTGGCTTAGAGGCTAAAAGGAACTCTATGCCCCAGTTTTCTATTTTCCCCTCGTTATTTTGTGCCTGCTAATATTTTGGGTGCTCAAAAGAAGCATATAGGCTAATCATACATAGGCTAATCATTGAGAGTTAATCCACCATCATATATAGGCTAATCATATCATGAATGTGAGCAAACAAAAAATTTCATCACATATATATAATATTGAAGTGATTTTGAACTTACATGGATCCCATATCACGTATAGCAGCTAGGCTTTTGACAATGCATCTGTCCTTGGCCATGGCAAGTGCTCCTTTTGCAAGACTTGTGTTAACAATAAGGGGAAGCATATTAGGAGTGAGGGCACATGCCACTGAGAGTCCAAAAATAATACTCTCACTCAAAGAGTGAGCTTTCATGTAATCAGCCAGAATTATTGTTGTCATTACTACTAGCATAACACCAATAAGTACATAGGATATCCGCTGAATGACACTGTCAAAGCCATCTGGTGGTTTTTGTTTCCCTATATTTGAAAATATGGTGCTCATGTAAGTCTTTGATCCAGTGGAGACAACCACACCAGTCCCACTGCCGGATACCACATTTGTTCCCTGAATTGCGTTCAAACACCAAATGTTATTTCTTACTGATGTAGACGTGAGTCTACTACTGAGAGAAAACCATAAAGGTTAAGAACATCTTTATGTGAAGTTTATATAAAATCATAATAAAAAAATGTCAATCAAATATGAAATGAATTTTGTAGGGATTATAATACTTTTTTCTAGGAACAATGAGTTTTTGATCCAATGATATTAGAATATTCTCCAAAGCTGAGAGGTTGCAAGTCTACACCCTAATCAGAGCGCAACTAAACCAAAAAAGACACTTTTTTCAGGAGCAAGTGACTTTAATTCACTCTAGAGCATCTCCACAACTGTGCTATAACACTGCTAACTGGACGCCATGAGCATATTCCTTAAGAAACACCAATGTTTTTGTGTATTTTTATACATAATAGTGGTTTTTAACCAAAATACAGTTTAACCCGCATGCTGACTTTAGTGCCACAACTAGGACTGCCATCAGAAACAGAGCAATGCCAGGAAAAGTTACACCTACCATAAAGCAAATGTTCTTCAGTTCTAGCAAAGGAGTGCTCTGATTTTCTTTTGTATCAGCCGTTTTTTCAGTTGTCCACGACTCGCCTGTTAATGAGGACTGACTGTTCAAATAGCAGGGTATAATATAATGCATTCTATAATCAGGTGAGGTAAATAAATGTATGACATGGAAGAAATTAATTAAAAACCCTGATCTAGATAGAAAAAGCAAAAGTTTTTGAGGTTATATACCTTACAACAAGGTGCTTTGATGATAATAATCTCACATCACCTGGGAAAAGGTCCCCCGGTTCAAAAATGACAATGTCTCCTGGAACAACATCTCTTTGATCCACCTGAACTATTAATTCTGTCTGAACAACTCTACCTGCACACCTCTGAACTTTTATTGGGCACTTGACAAAATCATACAGTTTCATAGCAGCTTTTGAACTACTATATTCCTGAAATATTCATGAGAAGTATAGTAAATATTTGAGAAGTAGGGAAAGGAAATTGGTTATATAAACAAACTAATGGAAAGCTACCCGGTAGAATCTAAGGCTGACACTAATAAAAACCAGAACAAGCAAAATGCATCCGTTTGGACTGTCACTAGCTATGTATGAGAGTGTTGACAGCACAATCAAAATGATATTGAATGGATGCAAAAATGCAGCCCACAGAAGATGTCCCCAGCTTGGAAAAGTATATTCAAGAGGCACATTTGGGCCATTTGCTTGCAGTCTCCTTTCAGCTTCAGTGAAGCTCAAGCCTGCAAGAAGTAAAAGGATATTTGTCTCTTCATAGAAACGGGTATTTAACCCAAGGCAGTATGAGTCAAATATCATAATAAAAAATCAATGGCATCATGGCAAACCAATCAGATAAAAAACAATAAAATGTTCATTCTGCAGAGAATAAAGAAGGGATAGGATGCAACCTAAGGTATGTGATTCATGTTTTAGTTCCTCTAAAACAGTATTAGACTTAGACATAGTTTTCATAGATTTTATTCAAATGAAAATATATCCATTGCAGATAGGCATCTTTGATTGCTAGATTAATTTGACAGACTTCACCTGAAATCAAGAGACTTTCACAAGTATAAGGGAGAATCTAGAACAAGGTAAAAGCTATTATCTGTAAAGGAGGGGATGAACTTGGGATTAGTTTTTGGGGTTGAACCAGATGTCATATTACATAAAATTTTCTTCCTGGCACATCAAACCACTGGACAAGTTCTGCAGAGCTATTTGTTATACCATTGAATATATATCCGAATAATTGTATTTGTTCATTGAATCCTGCCAATTTACTCTCTGTGTTCTTGGAGAGCATAAGGGTAAACTCCAGAGATGGCAATTTCCATTAGCTCTATCATGTATTTAAGTATCATTGTATCTTCCTTTGAAGGAAATTCCCATCGCTAAGGTTTCTACTACTCTGCAAAGAAAGGAGGAGAAAAATTTTGGAAAGATCACTTTTAGACCGATGACAAACAGGAGCAGGATAATGTTGTCTCCAAAATTAACAAACAAGTGCCTACTTTTTCCTTTTGGTTCAAGGGGTAAGGGGTTCTTAGGCTTTACCTAATATGTCCCCTCCCTAGCTCAATCCAAGTAAACTTATCTATGCAGGGCCTAGTAAATAATGGGATATTACCTTCCAACAACTTCCCATTGGATTCAAACTCAAGATCAAAGAAGATATAAATACTCTCTTTTGTTGTGATAATGAGACATTGACTTAGGCACTTTAGGCAAAATTTTGATTTAATGTCTGATGCATTTTGCTGAATTTTTGGGTGTAATGATGATCTTAACTTTAGTAGTTAAAAAGGAAAGATCATCCTTAAAATCAAGAGTATGTCGTTCTGGAAAAATTAGTATTAAGTGTAGTTGGTATTGAGGTATGGAGCAGACCATACTTCTGAATGTATTATCTCTGCTATAAATAGCAGCTTTTGGCAATGAAAATAAAGCGAGAGCAGCTTTAGTTTTCATTCTCTTGCTCTGTATTCTAACAGTGGTATTAAAGCTGCACTTCTTGAAAGGCTGTGTGGTTAGTTTTGTGAGTGTTTTCAGAGTTAAAACACTTGAGAGAAAACGATCAAACACCTGTGAGAGTTTTCCAGTAGCTTCAAAATGTCTTCATCTAGCAACAACATCACTCCAGCAATTCCAGTTTTCAATAGAGATCACTCACATCTGGTCAGTCAAAATGAAGACTTACTTGAAGTCTCAAGGATTATGGCATGTGGTGGAAACTGATGAAGATCCACCAACTTTAAGAGGAAATCCCACCATGGCTCAAATTAAAGCTCATGAGGAGGAGAAATTGAAGAAGGATGAAGCTTTAACTTGTATTCTACAGGTTTAACAGATCACATTTTCACCAGCATTATGGATTTAGAGAGACCTAAGGCTGCATGGGAAAAGCTCAAAGAGACTTTTGAAGGCACAAGCAAAGTTGAGGCTGTGAGACTCTTTATATTCAAAAGGGAGTTTGCTTTGATGAATATGAAAGATTCAGAGTCTGTAAAAGCTTATTTTAGTAGAGTAATGGACCTGTTAATCAAATCAGGTTGCATAGAGAGATTCTTCCTGATCAAAAGGTTGTGGAAAAGATTATGATTTGTCTTCCAGAAAAATTTAAAGCTAAGATTTTAGCCATTGGCAAGTCTTGTGATCTCTAAAAACTTACTATTGTAGAACTAATGAGCAAGTTACAAGCTCAACAAAGATTTTCCATGAGATCTGATGAAATTGTTGAAGGAGTATTTCAAATTTCTCACTTAAGCAAAGCCTCTAGAAATCGCAAAGAAGGAAGAGCTACATATCCTCCTTGTGGTGTATGCAAAAGAAACAATCAGCTAGAAAAAGATTGCTGATGGAAAGGAAAGCCACAATGCAATTTCTGCAAATTTTTTGGCCATATTGAGAAGCTTTGTAAAGAAGCAAAATCAACAACTTAAAATCAGCCACAATCAACAAATCTTGTTGAAGAGCAACCTCAAGTTCAACAAACTAATTTTATACAAGATCAAGATTAGCATTTATTCATGACAACTGAAGTTACATCTTAGAAAAAAGATCAAGTTTGGTTTGTAGATAGTGGGTGAACTGTCATATGGCTAAGGATGCAGCTTCATTCACTCATTTGGATAGAAATTTCAAAATTGATGTCAAGCTAGGCAATGGAGAACTAATTCAGATTGAAGGAAAGGGATTAGTTGTTGTTCAGACAAAACAAGGTTTGAAGCTTATTTCAGATGTCTTATTCATACCATCTCTAAAACAAAATTTGCTTAGTGTACCTCAATTATTAAATAAAGGTTATTATGTGTTGTTTAAGAATCATTCTTGCACTATCTTTGATCAAAACAATTGTGAGATAATTGAGATTAAGATGATTGATACAAGTTTTACATTGAGCTTTGATTCTTTAAGTTTAAGTGCTGAAAATGAAAAGGATGATGAAGTTAATGAAAAGCAAGAAGATCAGGTGAAAGGAGGAGTTTCAACATCAACATTTCCAGTAGATTCAAGACTTCAAGTTTCACGTGTTATTGATAAGTCAGAAATGCAAAGTTCACTGAGTTTCAAAGTACATGAGACTACAACAAGTCAGGCAAGTGGTCATTTTTGCTCTTAATAATAGCAAGGCCAAGAGAAAATTTACTATGAAGAAAGAATGACAACAAAACAGGGCAAGAAGTGTTCCAAAACCAATGAAAAAAAGGTGTTTAGCGGCTGAAATTCAATTTAAAAAAAAAACTAGTCAATAGATGATTTGAAGTTCAAGGGATGAAGATTGAAGTTTCACGACAAAGCCTCAAAGAGAAGTGTTGTGATAATGAGACATTTTAGGCACTTCAGGCAAATTTTTGAGTTAATGTCTGATGTATTTTGCTGAATTTTTGGATGTAATGATGATCTTAACTTTAGTAGTTAAAAAGGAAAGATCATCCTTAAAATTAGGAGCATGTTGTTTAAAATTAGGAGTATGTTGTTCTAGAAAACTTAGTATTAGGTATAGTTGGTATTGAGGTATGAAGCAGACCATACTTCTGAATGTATTAACTCTGCTATAAATAGCAGCTTTTGGTAATGAAAATAAGCGAAAGCAGCTTCACTTTTCATTCTCTTGCTCTGTATTCTAACGTCTTCTCACTTGAGCTAATATCCGCTGATAACAATTTCTTACTTCAACATACTATAACTGAATATAAGCCATCTCGTTAAAAAATAAATACTCTTAAAATATGTTTGATTCACTAAGAAATAGAATGAGAATAGAATTGCTATACTATTTTCATGTTTGAAATCGTAATTTACTTGAAAAATTTTTAAATAGGGATTTTAGAAAAATTAAAATGTCTCGCTATTTTTTCTGTTACATAATATATCAAATAAAAATATTAAAATTCTAAAACACTCATTTTAGAATAAGATTTCCTATTCCATTTTTTTTAGTATAGCCAAACATGCCATTAATACTATAACAAACAATAGAGATTCTTCAGACAGGCATTCCATCAAACACGTCAAGTTGTCAACAACACTCACCTCTTTCCGTAGACCGAACGTACTCATAAACCAAATCTTTGTCCGTTTGCGCCAATGTATACAGCCAAGAAATCACTTTCACTTCTTCGTCCGTCCTCAACCCTCCATCAAATTTCCCTTCACAATGCATCAAAATAACCAAAAGCCCATTTCAACAAACCAAGCAATAAACACAAAGCAACCCAAAAAAAAAAACAAAAAAAAAAAAGGAGATTCACTTCCAGATATAACGCGGCGAAAGCGCTTAATAACAGAACTCAAGAACCCATCAGTACTGCTGGCGCTTTCACAACCATTGATGAGGCGTTGATGAATTTGACGATGAGAAGGAAGAACGTTGTTGTTGTTGTTGTAAGAGAAAACAGAGAAGATTTTAGAAAATTCCATCATAAGTGCAAAGAATTTTTGGGATTAGAGAAGGCTCAAAGATAGCATTATTAAGATCAAAGCAGAAGAATAGGGACATGGTGTGTGTGTGGTTTTTATTTTCTACGCCTATTTCTATTTGCATCTTTCTATTTCTCTTCTTGACCTTCTGTTCGTAGATTTTCTATGTTTCTCTCTGTTTTCGTGGATTTACACCTACCAGACTTCAGATGACGGTTAGGTGCTGCTGATGGAGCGCGCTAAAATGAACAGATACAGCAGTTGGTCTTGCCCGCCAGTCGAAATATTTTAAGTTTTTGAAATTTCATTTTAAAGTTTTTGAGATAAATTAAAGTAAAAAAATAAAAATAGAATTGAAATTCTATTATATTTTTATTTTTTAATATGTAAAAAATATTCTTATCCTATGTTTGAGAAATTATTTAGGTAAAAAAGAAAATAAAGACAAAAAATAAAATTTATTTTCTTCCATTTATTTTTCTCTTCATATTTGGATAAATAAGAAATGATAAATAAATTTTATTTGTTCTTTATTTATTTTCTCTCTTCATATTTGAATAAAAAAATAAATTTATTTTTCCTCTTCAATAGAGAAGTATCAAGAGTAGAAATATAAAATTATCATAATTATATTCAATCATGATATTTTTTCTTCATTTTGGAGGGTAGATAAAGAGAGAAAAATAAAAATTATTTTCCTCTTTTCTTTATTTTTCTTTTATTTTCAAATAATGAAAAAAAGCTGCAATCAATTTTTATTTTTCTTACTCATTTATTTTACCTCATTCCAAATAAAGGGTTAGTTTTGTTTTTTTTTTAAAAAATGTTTTTAGTGTAATTTCTCAATCCTTTCTCATTTCTCCTGTACAAAAATGAGCTGATTTGAAATTGCTCAAATTAAAAATGACACATGAATTTTTGAGTTAAATTTGATCAATTTCTAATTAAGTTTATTGACATGTCTAATTATGATCACAAAATTTTGAATCAAAATAAATTAAATTAAATTTTGATTTAAATTATTAAATAACTTTTAAAATTAAAATTAAAAATTTTAAAATTATAAATGATATTTATTTAAAAAACGAGATATGAAATAACTGAAATTAATAAAGTTCTCCGGATAATTTACCCCGATCGTCACTAAACTATATACTTATTCCATTTTAATCATTAATTTTTTGTTTTATCTAATTCAATCGCTTAACTATTATTGTTTTATGTAATTGAATAACTTAACTAGTATTATTAGTGTTTCAGTTCACTTTTTACAACTAATTTAATAAATCTCAGTACCCAAATACTGATGTAGTATTAATTCAAAAAAGGAAAAAAAATGTTGGAATGCCATTATGAAGTGCAGTGACACCTTATTTTATTAGTTTTAAATTGGGTCATAATTTTTATTTTTAAATTAATATCAAATCGGTATTATAGTACTAAAATTTGCTAAATTAGCTGAAAAAATAAATTTATTAAATGACTCAATCAAATAATATAAAAAATCAATAATCAAAATATAATTTACTCAGTAATTTAATGACCATTATTGCACCGTAACAGTTAGCTTCTACAACAAATTCAGCAATTATCTATTGATTGCTAACATTGCTAGTCAACAAGAATTTTAGCTTTTGAATGCAATTTAGTTAGGAACACAACAATTTAATGATTATGAATTCAACAACTGATCTTTGAATTTTTCTTACTAGTTAAGTAATTAAAAAATTTTATAAACAAAAATAATTAAGATTTTAAATATTAGACTCAAACACTAAACCATATGCTACTTAATTAGAAAAAAAAATTATTGTAATTTTATTATTTAACTTTTGTAGAATAGCATATTCAAATATTAATACTTATCATAGAGATAATAACGATCAATAGATCACATGCCAAACCCCCCCTAGAAGAACCATAGTTAGACAAATCCATCAAGTAGTGTTGGGTATCAAGACACTATTCGCATCTCCAATTTCCCACATCTAAAATACTCCAATTGCTATCAAATCAAATTCATACATGAATATTGGAATTAACTCATTTGAATCTGTCAAAATCAAAATACGAAAAGTTGAATCAATATATTTTAGAGCTTATTTGAATTAATAGTTATTGATAGTTGATTGTTATTATTGATAACTGATTAATAGTTGTTGATAATTGATTGTTATTAAGTATTTGATAAAATTACTATTTCTGTTGATGTTATCAATAGTAATTAATACATGCTTAAGTATTATTTTTAACTAAAATTATTATTATTATTATTATTATTATAAATTTTCATCTTCAAAGAGTCACGTGCGATAATGATGACGATGGTAATAATAATATATCAATTCTTTGTTATTTTAAGAAAAGCAAAATAAAATTATATATAGCATACTAATATTAAAAAAAAAAAAAGTCAAACACCTATCTCATAATTGAGTCAATAAAAATAATAGAAAGTTAAACTTGAAGTTGAGGTACAATACACGAATATCTTTTCAGAAAGAAAATTAATTCTTTTTCAAAGTAAAAAAAAAAAAAATAGAATGGTTATTCAGAAATTTCAATAAAAAAGCTTTTTTTAACAACAAACACCAATCAACAGTTTTTTTTAAAAAAAATTTAAGTGAACACATATATGCATGGTGGTTGGCATGGAAACGTGTACAAACCACAACTTCATACGGCCATTATTCAATATAAACACAAGAAGAATAGGTGATGAGAGACACACCAATCTAATGAGTCCATTTTTAAGTGGAAAGACAGAGAGAATCAACAACAGCTAAGGCCATTTTGGAGAAAGCCTTATATGTTGGTAGAGGTGTGCAGACCACTCGGATGAATTTTGGAATTTTATATGCTGATTCAAATTGAATCATTTTTTATTGCGGGGGATGAAATTGGGTTATTTAATTGAAGTAGGAGTAATGATACTAGATATCAAATCTTTTCTTTATATATATTTTCATAATTTTACTTTAATATTTTAAAATAGATAGTTGCATTTAAACTTTTTTTTTTTTTATATTTGTTTCAATTTGACTCAAAATAAAATTAGAAAGTAAAAATTATTTTTCACTTTTTAATATGATTTGCAAAAATATATTAAAAGATTTTACTTTGAATTATAAGATTTATAGACATCAAAATTCTAAGTAATTTATATTAAATATATTAAATTTAATTTTAATTTTAAAATATTTTAAATTTTGATTACAAATTTAATAATTAATCTACCAAACAACTTTTTTATACAATTTAATTGTGGATCACAAGATTAAAGAATAATAATTTTTTAATACATATGGCAGTTATATTATTAAATTGTACGTATATATGTTTCATTTTTTAATTTGATTATGATTAAGACTAAAATAAGTATGCAAAGGTTTCAACAAAATTATTTATTTTAAAAGGTTTCAATAAAACAGTAAAAATATGAAAAATTTTGATATTTAGTACAATTAGGCCATTGAACTATCGAAAGAATTTCAAGATCTTTTCGAATTATAGATGAGATTAAGTTATTTATAATTTCAATTTTGTAACTGCAAATATTATTTTATTCTTATATAAAATTTTTAGTTATATAAGTCAAATTAAATTTGTGTTATTTAATCAGATAAAATCTTTTTGGATTATATTTTGACAAATTAACTAATTAGTTAGAGTTAAATAAGGGTTGATACAAAAACTAGAGAGAGAGAGAGAAGTAAAATATCTCTATCATCATAATGTTGAGAGTAAACTAATTTTATTACTATGAAAAGGTTAAGTTAATAGAAATATAATTATAAAAATAATTAGATTTAGTTATCCTTAATGCAAGTGATATAAAGTAAAGTATACATAACATTAATAATTAACTAATAACGCATATATAATTTAAGATATACACATTGATAAAAGACAAAGACAAACTTTCAAAAAGTTAATACATATATTTATAGTGTTGGAAATATGTAAAAGCATTAATAAAAAAGATAAATATAATTTTAATATATATATATATATATATATATATATATATATATATATATATAATATCATATAGCATTTTTTTGGTAATATACAGAAAATTGTTATTAAAGTAAATTACTTTAAGGGAAAAAATTATAACTTATTATAATGTAAAGTTTATTTTTATTTAAAATTGGCTCAAATTGAGACTAGATTCTTATATATATATATATATATATATAGACACACACACACACAAGCACACAAGTTCACTTGTATGTGTGTGGACAGAAAGCATTGTATATGAATATGTTCCTTATTTATTGCGTGCCGATGGGCTTCTCTTTTTCTCCTTTTCATCCACTAAGAGGACTAATCTGTATGTTTTAGACAAGGGAAATGTACTCTTTCTATTTACTTAATCTGCTCTTTGCCCTAGAGGTATCAATCGAAGAACTTCAACACAATTTAAGAAGTTGATGAAAAGAAATACTGGCAAACTAGGTTCTTCATTTTGAACCTTGTCATTGCCATTAAAAAGTTGGCCCATTAATTTTAACGTGCACTAGTGTATGTGTGTCATTAGATTTCTAGCTAGTATTGCAGAAGAAGGAGATAAATGAATCGGATCGAACTAGATAGATTCAGGTATATTTAATTTCGAGTCAGTTTATTTTTGTGTTAGGGTGATTTTGGATTACATCTTTTTTGGATGGATTTGAGTCAAATTATTTTGGGTTATAAGTGAAATCACCAGGTCAAGATGCAAAAAAAAAAAAAAAGAAAAAAAAAAAGAGTTATTTTTGAATTTCAAATCGAGTTAGATCGTTAATAATTTTGACTTTAAAATAAAAAATATTATCTATCTTTAAATAAATTTTAAATATTTTCAATAATTTAAATGGGTCATTTGAATCAGTCTATGAAATCAAATTTGATTTGAAAATTTTGAGTTTTGAACATTTTGAGTTATTTCAAGTTCGAATAAGTTTAGATCACTTTTTCAAACAGTTCAAGTCAAATCAAAACTGTCCATTATAATTAATTAATAACATGTTTAATGTTAAATTATAGATATTAAATTTGAAAAGAATATGAGTCATTTCAAATTTAATAATAATTATTTTTAATTTTGATTTTATTTTACTTAATGAAACTGTTACTCAAACGATAATAGTTTGAATATAAGATGTGAGATACAAGTCTCAAGTTGATTGGAGACTAGCCTCATTTCTTCTCTTTTAGTTTACTTACAGTTAGTTGGAAAATTGTTATTCAGTTCAAGAATTTTTTTTTTAATTAGATCTTAATTAGAACCAAGTTATAGTTATTTCATTATTTTAGTCCTAACTAGGACTAAATTGACAATTTAAAATTTAAAATATTGATAATCAAACTAAATTGAATTAAAAATTCGATGTGTTTTAGTATAATTAATCTTAAAAACTAGTTTATTTAGTTTCAAAATTCTTTAAATAATGTATTTTTTGTTTGATTCGATTATATAAAATTAATAAGTGTATTTTGACACTTATTTAGTGTCAAAATACACCCTATATATGACGAGTTTGCATGCTATATATGCTTTAAATATTAAAAAATAATATATAATATGAAACTTTTTAAATGCAACGCATTACAAAAAAGGGGTGCTGACAACTTTCTCTCACTCTCTCCTTACTCTTATTTGCAGTAGTCAAGAGCCGTCAAAGCTAATAATAGACCAATTTTATCAATTTTTAGTTATTTTATATTTTTTCTTTAATTTTCTTTTATAAATTTTATAAATTTGTTAATTTGTTCTTCACGTTAGATATAGAATTATGCTATCCCCGTTTTAATAGAGTTTTTAGTTTTGTCCCTAAATATAATATTATTGCCAGAATTTGAGTTTTTTTTTTATTGTATTTATCCTTCTATTTTAAGAATTTCATCGTAATTGTGTGATTCTTCAAATTCATAATTGAAAAATAATTAAAGAGCGCAAGTATTAATATCTAAAAAAATTTTAGTTTGAAGACGATGATCAAACTTGAAAAAAGATAATAGATAGCAAATAATAGCTCAAAATTGTTGACTAGTAGAGTATGTATGTCACTGATTCGTCAAGTTTAAAGGTTCATCAATTCAATTTAATATGTTAATGTGAGATTTCTATTG
This sequence comes from Omphalea diandra, assembly GCA_949677035.1. NCBI lineage: Eukaryota > Viridiplantae > Streptophyta > Magnoliopsida > Malpighiales > Euphorbiaceae > Omphalea > Omphalea diandra. Next base: position 5,779 of record CATIWR010166872.1, on the reverse strand, counting down.
CTTATTTCTTTTAAACGTAATTCATTGTGAAATTTTTTTATATTGTAAGATTTCGTATCTTTGTATTATTTTATATTTTCAATTCATAAAATCATTTTATTTATTCTAAAAAATGGTGTGACGTTTTTTAAATGTATACTGTTTTGACAAGTCAATTACTCAAATTATTTTCCTTAAAAATAAAATTGCATAAAATATTCATTTTGAGAGTAATCTTTTCTACCTCTGTATTTGAGGAGAAAGAATATAGAGAGAATGTGACTCTTAAAATTTTTTAAGAATAGTAAAGATTGGGAGTGGGTTAGAAGTGTTTCCCTCCCTAATTTTAGGGAAGAAGGGACATAGAGAATCAGTTGGGATGCCCTCATAAGATTGTACCATACATCGAGTACAGAATAGAACAGAAGAACTCAAAGTTTGCTACAGCCGCTCTTTAACGTGAAATATATATATATATATATATATATACGTAGCCAAAGGAAAAAGTTCCATTTTATTATTGAGTTTGCCAGCCAGTATACACCTCACAGGGCCACCAGACGAGTTCCGGCTAGCTCCATAGATACTGTCTGGACCGCAATCGCATTTCCAATAGGTCTTTTTTGTGGGAGTGCCCTGCTGCCGGCCATCCACTGACAAAATTATTGACCTTTTGATGCCCTATGAATTCACGGTTCTGTTTTATGTTTATGGAACCAATTATACTCATTTAAGCTTCATTTGTTTTAGAAAAAAAAAAAAAATTTATGAAAAAGGAAAAATATATTTTGATATTTGAGATATATTGAAAAAATATTATTTTTTATTTATAATATTATAATAAATTTTAAATTATGAATATTTTATATTTACATTATTATTATTCAATAAAAACTATATTAAAAATAAAAAATTTTATGGGTTTCATTGATAGTTTATAATTATCATTTGCCCATAGTGACCAATAATGAGAATCGATAGTAAAAAAATAACCGGTAATAGAAAGTACATTAATAGATATGTATCTATATAATTTACTTTCTATTTTAATGAGTTTATCAAAATCTAAAAATTATTTCTTTTTAAAAAAGTGTACATTTTTTTCTTAAAATAACTTAAGTATTTATTGATTTAAAAAATATTTTTTATTAACTAATTTTTTAAATATAATAAAATGTTAAAATATAAAAAAATATATTTTAAAAAATATTTTTCATGAGACAAAAGAATGACTTTATTCAATCACATTCCAAAACCCGTCTATATCCATGTCACTAACGTAGTCCAAATAGCCAGACAAAAATTAAAGGTAAAAAGAGAGACATAGCAGATTGGGTTGAAGTAATTAAAACAATGGAATAAAAACAACGTCTTAGCTTAATGGTAAAAATCAAACCGTTCAAAAAGATTTAAATCTCAATGATATCAAATCCCTTCCTCAAGAAAAAAGAAAAAAAAAAAAAAAGATGAACTATGCAAGCCAATGAAAGCCATGCTAGGAAAACACTGCTTAAAAAAGAGGATTTAGGCTTGATATCACCAATTACTCCATTGAAGCTCTTATACGATCACTTAAGGTCATCTTGAGCGAAAAAAGAAGATACTAAGCTCTTGTCCTATCCTTTCATCTGGGTCTATCAAATGGAAACATTCAGCTTCGGATGACCCAGAAACTCTAGCAAAATTTGCCCTAAGATACATAAGTTCTTCAGCCTTATCAAGCTCCGTTCCACTTATAACTCCAGCTCCAACGACAACTGAATCCATTAGCCTCAGCGCTTCAATATCAACCTTCGACGGCCTACGCTTCACTGCATACCCAGCTCTCCTTCCATTACAATACATACTCCATACTGGCATCGACAATAGAGAAGTAGAACAATCACAACTAGAAACATTATGTCCATAGCTAGAGCATTCGAGTGCAATACGTAGAATACCACCTTGCATTTCTCTAGCTAGGATAGTAGTGGGCACTGCAAATTCCAGAAGTAGAACTGGGTTTGTAGATTTAGAGTTTGTTTGGATACAGAAACTGACTTTTCCCCTGCGAAAGCCAAAGATAGTACCTGTGATTGTAGTAGAAGAAGTGAACATAGTGGGTTTAGGATGATGACAGTAGTTATTTTTGAAGGGTTTTTCTTGTTTTGTGGTTTCTTGCTCTTCTATGAATGCGCAGTTACAGCTTGGAATAAGAAGTTCTATAAGAGATCGAAGAACCCTCCATGAACGGACTTGTTTTTGGCAGTCTACAGTTGTGACACCGTGGGCTATGGTGGCGGCACCAATGCTTGGATAGGACATCGTACCTTTTGGTAGGGAATGCGGAAGCTTATGGAGGCTGTTGAGGATAGTTTGATGCTTAAATAGAAGATAAAATGCAGGTGCCGCGACCTATAGTAATGTGGCACTCAAGGCCATATTAACTGAAATATTTTTTTTTTTACATTAATATTTTTTTCCTGTTTATTGAGATGATATTTTAGTGGCATAATTTTTTTCTTTTTTGTTTAAATGAGAAATAAAATTTGTTTAAATATATTTTTTTTCTTTTTTTAAATTTTGTATAGAAAATAAATAAATATTTGGATGACTTGAGTGCTACAGTTTTTTCTTTTCTTTTTTCTTCAAATAAAAAACAAAATTTGTTCAAATATTTTTTTCATTTTTTCTTTAAATTATGTACATCAAATGGATAAAAATATTTGAGTGTCTTAACTACTATAATTTGTTTTTCCTTAAATAATTTAGATGCTACAATTTTTTTTCTTTTTGAATAAATAAGAAACGAAATTTATTCAAGTTTATATATAATTTGAATAAATTTTATATATAAAATAAAAAAATTCTGTATACACAGAATTTATTAAATTTTTTCAAATTCTGTATAAAAAAAATAAATTTTATACTTGAAGTAAAGAAAATCTTTATATAAATAATAAGTCAAATACAGCCTAGTATAGTTACTGTTACTATTATAACCATGTTTGGTTTATTAATTTTTTTTAATATATAAAAAGTGAATAAAAAAGTTGTTGGGCACTGAGTATGATACCGTGCTCATGAACAGTAAATCTGAGAGTGTTTGGACTTTCTTTTTCTTTGGAAACTAATTAAATAATATTAATACTTTTATTCACTTTTTATATTTTTTAAATTAATTTTTATATCTATTTATTTACTTTGCATAATTATATCTTTCCAATTTCAACACCCAAACACAGCTTGAATAATTAATAGTATTTTATTAAAAGTTTTTTGAAGTTTATTTTTAAATAAATAATATTAATCCCAACTATTGACTTCAGTGTTATTTTTTATCTATTTATATTTATTTGATTTGATTTTTTATAATTAAATTGTGAAAAACAATCACTTAAACAAGGTTGAACTGTGATGTTACTATCTAAGGCTATATTTATAATATCCTTTTGAAATATAAATTTATATCTACGAATTTATTAATTAATGAAAGTTAATAATTGAAAAATAATAAATAAATTTCACTCATTCTTTAATTTATTATTTCTGTATTTCATTTACAAACGTTCAAAAATTATTTAATAATATAATTACTATCTAAGACTAAATTATATATAAATAAGTGTAGAAATTGTTGTAAATACATGAGTGTGATGAATAAAATATTTTCGTATTGAATAAGATATAAACTATTTGTCACTTTTTTAATTAACAAAAAGAATCATAATAGCATGTCAACTTCTTATTCAAAATAAAATAGTTTTACTAGGTAATTATATTTATATGGCATTGAATTATTAAGATGATAAATAGGATTTAGGAGTCTGATATGATGGGCATTCAAAGTACGTCAAATTGCTAACTGAAACCGAACTAGACTTTGAATATTGGTATTGAGACAAACCTATTTTTGCTAGAGTATTATCAAATATTATATAAATTATAATATAATTTCCCTTTTCTTTAAAAAAATAAAAAAGAAGTTATTTTATAATTGGAGTAATGCTTAGTTTATGGGATCAACTTTTCCCATTATGTTGAAGAGACTAATCAACTCGGTTTTGTGCTTAAAATTAAGAAAAATAAATAACAAATAATGGGATGAAAACCTGAAGCAATCATAGACCACAAATACACAAACTCTCATCTTTCTAATCATCGTGCATTAGACAATTGGGGGATATTGTGAAGCGTGCAATTCCAACGTACACAATTCTTTAATTAGTGTATGTTATGCAAGAATCTTTTGGACGTTTTATTCGCCACTTTTTGAGACCCTACTATTCCTCTTATAATACCAACACAAGATTTTTTTTTTCTTGCCTTGTTTTGCATATAATAGCACAGCATTAGAGGTTAGAGGGGCCTTTCTTTGTTTGTTTCACTTTAATAGATTAATCAATGGGAAAGGGTACGTAATATGAATAAGTTAATGGGGGTTTGTTTCTGCTTTCTAGGCTGGTTTCTCCACTCATGTCTTTTTGCCTTTTCTTTTCCATGTGCTTCTAAAGCAGAAAATGACAAGTGGGAAAGCTTCCATTTCTTTAGGCAAGAGAATCCCTCTGCTTTTTATATTGCTAGCCTATCATTTCATTCTTTCATATGTCAATCAAAATTGAAAAAATTCCATTTTCAGCATAAAATTTGGTGATAATTTATCTCAATTGTGTATGCACATGTGCATCAATTTGGATCACACAACTATGCATTTATGCACCAACATGTGTGAGGTGGATGTTTATTTAATATTTTATACTTTCTTTGTCAAAAAAAATTATCACCTTTCATTTTTCACATTATTTAAAAAATACATTAAATCTTTGTCAACTCATATTTTTCTATCTATAACTTTAATTATATTAATGAGATAATAAATATATTTTGCCTAGATTAATAATCAATAAAGGTAAATCAGGAAAAATGATTATAAATATTCTTAATTTAATAAAGTGGACAGGTGTTTTAGGACATTCTAAAAAGGAATAGTGGACAACTTTTTTAAGACATAGAGAGTATTATTTTTTATGTACAATTTTAAAATTTTTTTAGAAATAATTATAAAAAATGTTAAGTTATCATTTAATTTTCAATATATACTATAAATTTCAATGTCTTCAATTATTTCAAAATTCATTGTAAACTAAAATTATGATAATATCGATAGTTGATATTTAAATAATTTTAACAAGTGCTCAAGTTATCAAGTAGTAAAACATTATCATTCCTACGAGAATTTAACAAAATAAGTATTAAAACTATAATTAATCTTTAATTATTTAGATAATTGAATTTAAAAGAGTAATTAAACTACACAAATTCAAAGTACATAAACTAAAGAAATTCAAAGACTAAAAACAAATAAAAGGAAAATAATAAATAATTAAAGTTGCAACAATCAAATTTAAAAAGTTAATACTATTAGTCTACCTAACTATTCTAATAGATTTTAATTTATTAAATTCAACCAATATAATTTATTATTTTCATAACTTGAGATTTTTCCTAAAATTGCTTAATATTCCCTCTTGAGATATATTAATCCTATTTCTGTCAAATAACTCTTCAATCCTTGTATAGGGTTCTCAAAATAGAAGACACATTAATCTCTGTGAAAAACCTGTAAAATCATATGAATCATATATATATATATATATATCATTCAATTCACATCATAAAGTATTTGATCAATTATGTAAAATCCTTTTCCCAATTCATTCACATAAAATAAATCAATTAAGAGATTATCAATCTCTCAATAGCATTAAACATAATAATTTATGAATAATATGAAAATAAAAATATATTGATTAAATAAAAT
>CATIWR010166863.1:0-25413 GCA_949677035.1 Omphalea diandra | reverse complement strand
AATATTAGACATTCAAAGAAATAGTTTATCCACTATCATGGCTTGGTGTAAAGAAGTAAATAAGTTATTAAGAAGCAATGTTTTTCCCACAGATTAATTGATGTTTGTTATAATAAAACTAATAAGTACTGTAATTCTGTTAACCTTTTTTGGTTGGGGGAGGGGAAGTGCAAAACAGATGTTTAAAAAGTAAAATCACCATTGCTCGAATCCTACTCGAGACAGAACAACAAATCCACATAGCATCACATATAAGTTTTGGTCAAGTTTTTGTAACATGCCACAAACAAATAAACCCATCGTCGCCCTTTTATTAATCTGTTTGTTCCACAGCAAATGAAGCATCTATATAATGGTTCAAAAGCAAAGGGACCAGCATATACAACACGTAGGAGTCCAGTGATAGTATCCAAGGAACAAACCTATGAGCATTAAAGAGCAGTGCTCGGAAAAGTGCAACCTGCAATTCATATAATTAACTGATCATATTAATTATACAATATTATATTATTAATATTAATAATTTATTAATTATTAATATTATATTATATATTAATTAATGTGTTTTAATATTATATATTCTATTATATATTAATTAATGTGTTTTAATATTATATTAATTATATTGATAATATATATTAATTATATTAAATATTAACAACACTATAAATAACATAATAAAAATAAATAATATAATATAAGATTTAAAAATAAATAATATAAATGATGCAACATTTTTAACTTGCTAATTTTCATTGGCTGGGCAAGACAGGAAAATGAAAAAAATACCAGCACATGAGCGTTCAGTGATAATTGCAAAGACAAATCAAACAAATCAAGAAGATAAAAAATTGTGTTATGGTTTAAAGCAAAATGGCACAAAAATGAGACTGTAAATAAGGATTTCCCATTTTAAATAACCCGAGTTTTTTTTTTTTTTTTTTCACTTAGGCCCCGAGAAATAAGTGAGCAAGCCCATGGAGCTTAACGGCACAGAGCCCAGCATTGCTTGTCCCAACCCGTGGCCAACGAACCCCCCAGTTGAAGGACACCTGGCGTGGCGACGTCTCCCCAATTACTCGAGGGACAGTTGGTCTCTCCAATATTTGCATTTGATGCAACCGGCCCGCAGAGGACGGTACCATACGGCGCTATTTTGAAATAAGTTCAAGGCAATTTCCCAAGCAACCCACAAAACTTGGAAATATTCACAGAGACGCCACCGTAAAGTTGCGTAAACAAAGTACCCACGATTCCCTACAAATATACAAAATTACCCAAAGTCTAATTGAACCGTGCCGAAGTTGTTTCCCTTTTATAGTATTTATATGAATTGTTCACTCTCTGCTGTTCAAATTATTAAATATTAATTATTTTTAAATGAAAAAATATGATTAAATTTATCTCGTATTTTAAAAATTCAATCATAATTATGTAGAAATAAGGAAGTGCATTTCTAGGCCTTAAGAATTAGGGTGAATGTAAGAAAGTTAAAATTTTAATACAAGTGGATGAAATAGGGCAAAATAACTTAAAAATCTTTTTCTTTTTATTGGTGGATTCTAGATAAAGTGAATTTTTCATCTACAAAATTAGAGAAAACAACTGTAATTAAACAATGTTAAAAACTAAAATCCCAGAAAAATGAAAGTGAACTGACTTAAATTAATTTTATTTTCTTTAACTTGTACTTGGTCAAGATATTTTGAATTTGTATGGAGCCCAAGCCCACTTCAACTCGAGTAAGCAGTTGAAAGTGGGCTGGTTTGAGAAATTTGTGCACTCTTTTTATTTTTCTATAAAAAGACATAATAGTACATTTATCTTTACTTTTTTATACTGCTTTTAATTTTTTTTTTTTTTGCCTTTAACTGCTATCACATAAACTAAAAGTTAGACTAATACTGCAATGACACCAAATTATGAAGAAGAAAAAGAAGAAAAGGGAGAACGAAGAAGATAAAGACATTAAAATTGATCACCACCACTATCATCACTATTGTGTCGATAGCGAAAAAAATAATATAAAGAACAATTTTCTCTCTCTTTTTCCCTCTTTAAAAACATTAAAAAATAAAAATGCATATAGGTTTTTATTTTTATTTTTTAAGATTTAATAGTTATTTTTGTTGTTATTATTGTTTAAAATAAAAAATTATGAGTTTTTATGTATTTTAGATGAAAAAAAGTTGACAAATGAACATTTTTGAACTAAAAATCAGTGATGAAAAAAGAAAAAATCGTGTTTGTTAGAGGTTAAAAATAATATATGCATTCTAATTGTTCTTCTGCTTTCTTTTATTTATCGATTGTTTCATAAATCAAAAGTAAATACAAAATAAAGTTAAAATAAATATTTTTTTTTGAAAACTATTTTATGTACTTAATTTTTAAAAATTTGAATTGATAAATCTAAAATAAAAGTACATAAAATGAAAATAAACATTTTACTGTACATAAATATATATTATTTGATATTGTTATAAAAAAAAAAATTTGTAAACGAATAATAATCCAAAATAAACTAGTAGTAAATTATTTGTAAATGTTTTATGACGTAAGAGGAACTAAATTTAAACATTGCCTCAAAAGTAAACCCAAAATAAATTATTTGTAAACCAGTAATAAATCATTTGTAAATCAATGACAAATAAAAAATAAATCAGTAATAAAGTATTTGTAAATAAGTGATAAATCAAAAATAAATCAGTAATAAATTATTTGTAAATATTTCACGGTGTAAAAAGAGTTAAATGAAAACATCATTCTCAACTTCTAGTAAATTTTCTCTCTTTTATGACTTGTTTTAAACTTAAATATATTCATTTTTAATTACTTTTTATCCACAATATATTAAAACTCATTATTTCTTTATTATAAAAAACAAAACAAGAATTAAAAATCATAATAAACTGTTTTTAAAGTAATAAATATATATAAAGAAAAACTTTCTCTATCTAAAACAGATCTACAAAGTTGTAATTGTGTGCGAGAAAGAATGTTTATTTTATTGATTTTGATCCATTAATAAATGTGAATGACTTTGATAATGATTTAATCTATCAAGAAACGTGAATAAAATTGATAAAAAAAAAAACGTGTTTGAGAAGGTGGAAGAATAGATTTTGAATCTATTTTTGTTAGTTGAGAGATGAATAAATTATAATGAGATACATCAATAATGCTAGAAGATCGATTTGGAAACATTATTTGTTGATATGATGATAACTTAAAATCGCCTCCAATTATTCCAAAAACTCCATTGTTTACGTCTTCTAGGCTACAAGAAGAGGAGCATAAATCAAGGATGTTCTATTGAAAGTTGGTATTTTTTAGATTTATTGTTACTTGAGGTAAAATTTTTATTAGTTTTTAATTTTTAGGCATTCTTGTCCATTTTCATTTATAAAAAGTTCCTTTGTGTCTCCCTTCTCCACTTCCCAAATAAAAAGGATGAGTTCATTATTTTTTGGATTAATTAGGGTTGGATCTCACTCTAATAGTTTGATTAAAATACTCAAATCTTATTAAGTATGAAATTGCTCACTTGTATAGAAGTGACTTTCAATGATATTTTCTAAAAAGTTATTTTCTGATAGTATTTAATTTGCATACATTTACTAAAAAGAGCATCACAGTTATATTTGATTTATTCACTGATTTTTAAGAAAATATGTGACAACATATTATTTTATCTTTTATTAATAAATCTATTTAAAAAATAATTCAAATATTTTAAAATGTACCTCTCAAATTTTCTAAAAAAGTTTTACTTCATCCTCACTAAAAAGAAGTATAAAATTTATTTCAGCTTTGTATTTATTTGCAATTAGACCAAAGAAAAATACTCTTCTCGTTCCTCAAAATAGTACTCTCCATTTCATAATATTTATCATTTTAAAGTTCTGCACTAAGATTAAGAAAACTATTAATTAGGGATAATTTCAATTAATAGACAAATATACTGCTAATTTATTTTTAATCAAATTAATTAAAGAGAGAGAGGGAGCGGAGATAATAATGATGGTATATTTAAAAAATAAGCAATTAATATTACATTAAAATGATAGAATGACAATTATATTAAAATAAAAATTTTTTTCTAAAACAATGAATATTTTGAAATGTAGGGAGTAAGATTTCACTAGCATTAAAAAATTAATTTTTAATCATAAATATAAGAGACAAATGAGTGAATAAAACTAAATTATATTTAATTTTAAAAACTCAATCATTTGATCCATCAATACTAATCCTAATTGAGTGCAACTAATGATGTTAGGAAGTCCAAGAAGGCGAATAACTTGTTTTTTATTATATACAGCATTAAACAACTTTAAAATTTTACAATTCGTTAAGAACTTTAGAATGATGAAAATGGGGATACGATTGAAAAAAATTAAAATTCATTAATTATATAAAAATGACAGCTTTACTCCAAAATGTACTATTTAAAAAAAAAAATTATACTTCAACTTTTTTCAAAATACTATTTCCAGAAAAGCTGTACTATTTTAATCAACTTTTGTGAATCAATGGCTCTCCAGGATAGAGATAGATATTAAGAGCCCCAGTTTGGGAGTAGCGTAAAATCTTGTTACTTCACCAAGGTTTAGCTGTCACAACCAATCTAATATAATAATAGAAATTAGCTTCTCTTATGGATGGATATATTGATTACCTAAACCTGGAACAAATCATTTCACAACACTGTTTAAAAAATTAATCACAAGTGGCAGTTAGTAATACAGCAGAGTTTCTGATCCTCATTGGTTTTTGTTTGAATTCACATACAAATTAAAAATAATATTATCAGAGTCAAACGTGACAATTTCTTGGGTACATTGCAAATTCCTAAAGGATTTGAACTGCATTCTAACAAATCGATCAATCCATTGAAATGTTGAGAAAACCTAACAATGATTATTGCTGTGCAACTTACATTAGAGTAACAACAAAGTTTCAAACTATTCCGGAGGATAATCCTAATCATCAGCGAAGTTTCTAGCAAATCTAGGGAAAATTCTGCGCCTACCCCAATTCTGTAAAAGAGATCCTACCACTACAGCAAATGCTGGTTCATCTCAACATTAATTAACAAGTTAATCCTCAATTGAATGCCTAAAACAAAAAAAGACTTCAATTCTTCCGACTGTTTAGCGCTCAAGATTGGAAAAAAAAAAAAAAACTGCCAAAAATGTTTTGTTAGGTATCATGTGGAATTATTGTTCTGCTTAGCCCAACTCCAGAGGCCACCTCTCCCTCTCCCTCTCCTTCGCTGGTAACCTTCGCCTCTCCCAGTTGAACTCCTGCCTCGACCTGAAAAGTCACCCCGATTTCCAAACTCATTCCTGCCAAAACCCTGGTCACCACCATAATTTCCCCAGCCCCTGAAGCTGTCATTACGAAATCCTGCCCTTCCAGAAGGGAACCTACCTCTTCCACTACCAACTGCAAAACACACCCACAGCATTGTATTAAGTTTTATGCCAATGAAGAATTGACGCCTAATAAAGAGAACTTCTCACCTCGAGTAGAGGTTCTCTTTATCTCAATAACTGCTTGACGCCCTCCAATAGTCATGGGTGATGCCTGAAATAGAGAAAACCGAGTATGTCCATCATGTGACAATAAGACACAAATAAAACATGGTAGAATATTTCCAACTTCTCTTGCAGATCACTTACAGTCTAAGTTAACAAGCAAATAAAATCTTATCAAGAATTAATCTGAATGATCACACTGACATTGAACAACAATTATCATTTCTTATGTATTTCAGCATCATAATCAGTATAAGACATCGCATAAATTTTGAACAGGTATTAAGCATTTTCCACTTGAATATGTGATTCTACACTCATACTAGAACCTTAATATGAATGATGTAACTACACAAAGTATATAATATCTGGCACTTAACAGTTGTAATACATCAGATAGTGGATCTTACATTATTACTTAACAAGAGCAAAACCAAACTTTCAGCACGAATTATCCTGATTATTGCATTTATGTCGAGCAATAAATGTTCACAATCATATTTATTTCACATTCATAGGTGAACCTGATACATTCTTAAAGCTCTGACATATCTTTAAATAGGGACTGCTGAGAGTACAACCTTAATACACAAGATGCAAACAAGAGTAACATATAAAATATAATTTGCAACATGTAGTGAAATAAGTCCATGTCTCATATGAATGACTAAGAAAATCACACACCCTTCTAATAAACAATCTAAACAGCAACACTGCACAAGTTAAATTTGTATTAATAGCAAAATATCTCGAACGGAGTCAAACTCTAGCAGATGAGTTGATTTTGTACTATTCTGAATTCATCTCAGTTCCTGTACTACTTGGTCAAAGTTGGTTATTTTTTTGATTTCTCACAACTAATTAATGAGGACCCACTTTTAATTTTGTTTTAACAAGAAAAGAAACTGAAATCAAGTACTTTAATCCCTCTCCTAAATCTCCCTTGAATCTTGGCCACTTCATAGCCACTTTACCCTGAAACAGGACAGGCAGCCTCATTTGTACCTTCAATGTCTTACCTTGATAAACCAATTTCTTTCCTTCCTTCTATATTCAGAGCTCACACCATAAACCCTTAAATCTTTTTCTTGAGCAGAATTCATGATTCTAGCCATTTCCACCAACCAACCATAGATTCTGTATTCTAGTTCTTTTGAGGCCATAGAAAAACTATGTTAACCACCCAAAAACAAAAAGAAGAAGAAGAATTACCTTAAATTTCCCAGGCTACCAGGAATATTTCCATCACCAGATCACTTCAAGCCACAATCAGTTAAAACCATGAACAATACAGAAAACCTAAATTTTTTTTTGTATACAAGTATACTGTCCTAAGTGTTAAATTTCCCAGGCCTTCACTCACCACATAATCTCAACATGCAGACTTTCATAAATCTGTACTCAACCGTAAATAATAAGGACCATATCCATTCCTAGCAGGTGACAATTTGACTAGTTGACCACTGAATCAAGAACAGATAAAATGCAGGGGTTCACTATCAGCATGTATACTGGATTGCACAACAATTCATACAAACCAAAATATGACGCACAAGATATTGACAAACCTATATGGTTTCTAAAAAGTAATGTAGAAGATCATAGACATTCATTCTATTCCTTACACATACATCTTTTGCCTCAATATGAATTATGCCATCAGACAAGATGTACTTCAACTTCCCCTTAATGTTATCCCAAACTATTTATATTACATTTATTGCTTTTGCCAAAACATCTAATGATATCTTATCCAGCTAGCCACCAAGTGAACCTAAAGATAACAACAAAATGGTGGGATATAGGAACAAGACACTACTCGTTCAATTCCCTCTGGACAATAGCCATCAGAGGGTTAATCCAATATCCAGATTACATTTTCAGAGAAGATTCAAAACAAGCAAGAGAGGAACAATGTATACTTCATAATTGACATTTACCTTGCAATAATAAAACTAAATCAACAAAACAAGTGGAAAGGTCTTACTAAGGAATAGACATTGTACCACTTCTCCAGCTGATTGATAAACAAAGCTAATTTATTTTTATATTAAAAATGCAAGCTGCATTAACTTTCTTAAGATATTTGCAATTGACAAAGATCGAGTTCTCAAAATGGTAATAGTAAAAAGATTGTAGAACAACAATAAACAAAACATAAGGTCAAAAAGAACACAAATATTTGCTGAAGATGAGAAAACAAAAAAATATGCAGCCTTAGTACATGGCTTGAATAAGCTCATTAGAGTTTGATGGCAGAAAAGAATACTAAAAGATGGAAAACAATCACCAGGCAACAACCAAATGTTATAAGGAATTACATCAAAACACAAGAAAGGAAGAACATGATTAACCGTGGACAAACCTGAATGGCACTGTTCATGGAGCTGAAAGAATGAAATTCAACAAAACCAAAACAGTATCCCTGTTGCTGGAGAGACAGAGAGAATACATTAAAATTAGCAGGTAAGACAGAATTTAGAAATAAACTACAAAAGCATTTGAGACTAAACCTTATTGTATCTGACTTGGATACCTCCTAGCTTGATCGGTCCAAATTTCTTGAACTCACCCTCAAGCTGATCAGGCATAATGTTATAGGGCAAATTACGGACGTAAATGGAGTGGCCTTCAACTGTGAATGCAAAGCAGTCGATAAAAGATATTCGAAAAAAAGACACTTTACATACTTGAAATAGCACCCCTTAACTGAATCTTGTGGAGATGCATGAAGACTATCCTGCCCATTACAGTTCCATGTGCATGATTATTGAGCTGGCATGCACTTTGAAGTATAAAATTTGAACAGTTAAAAAAGACTTTCAGAAAGGGCATTGGAACTGTAGCCCATCACAAAAATATCACGGATAATACATGAATGAACATGTGCATGCACAAACAAGGGTTACACACCTTCCTCTTGAGCATTGCTACTTTCAGCGGTTTCGCTGCTACTCGGCACTGATGCTTCAGGCTCTGTGGCAGGTGCTACTAACACATACTGACTCTCGGGCTTCTTAGGAGTCACTTTTGTGGTGTTAGTGGGTACATAAACTTTTTTTGGGCCTGGACTCCTTCTCACCACTTTAACCTACAACGAGTAATGTTATCACTGTGATGTCATCATTATAAATCCTGGACTGAAAAAACATCAGCTATGAACTCACAATTGATGCATAAGATTTTTTTTGAGCATCCTCCTGAGCAACAGAAGAAGCTGATTCAATGACTAAAAAAACGTCATTCCCATTGGAATGAGATTGAGGTTCCACAACCACCTCCTTTTCATGCACTAACTGTTTCTCCAAGTCCACAGGAACTCTAGCTTTCTCAGCAACCTTTTTATCTTGCTCCACGACTGAAGATGCTGGGTCAGGTGCTGAAGGATCAGGAACATGAGTAGCCTCTGGAAATGGGAATCAAATGATTTTGGATACTTGCGATAAAAAAGGCTGAAGAGAAAAGACAGAGAAAATGGAGACACACATGCTAAGTGGAAAAGAAAAAAAAAAAAAAAGTTGTTGTAACAAAATCTTACCTGAATCTGGGATTGAAGGGACTGTTCGGATGTTATCAATACCATTAACTGGATAATTTTGCAATGGATCATTGTCCTCCACATACCTGAAAACATCATTCAGAACAAAATATCCATTGTCTTGTGGTGCCAGAAAAAAAGACTGGGCAAATTTCCTTTTCGAGTTGTCCTTGCCCATTAAGCATCCAGTTACTAACACGGTAACCCCTTCTTCATAAGATTTTTGAGAATCTGCTGTTCTTATTTCTGCCTTATAGTCCCTGAAGTTCAAAGAAAGTATCTTCTCATTGATACCCTGTTCCACGAAGAAACATCAATGTTATTGAAAACAATAATGTGTCAGCTTCAAATTGCTACTATGAGAGAGAGGGATTTGACAAAGGAAAATGATCAACTAAGTTAAAAGATGGATAGCTGTGAGACGTCACGTACTGATTATTTGTTTATTACTTTATAATTGGGTGGAGGGTTTTCATTCTGAGAACGTGTAAAACTTGGTGTTTTGCATAAAGTGTTTGCAAGAAATCCCACAAAATGAGAAAGTGACTTCATCTTACAGGCATTTCTATCAGAAGATTGGCATAGAAAGAATTAATACTCATGAAGGTAACATGTTGTATATGATCAATGCTAAAAAAAAAAAAGCTGTTATTGAATTCAAGAAAACCAAATAACATTATAATACTGAAAATAAATGCACCTATAGTTATAGAGATCAGATTACTTTCAGGAGAACACTAGATACGACAATTAAGAGACCACTTAACCTTCTCGAGGTTGGCCAAAATCACACCATTTGTACTTTGTAGCACATCAAGTATCTATTAGCCCAAAACCAGCCACACACACACACACACACAGAGACAGATATATAATGAACTAACCAAATGATTGCATGCCCATAATTCAATTCATCTGGCGATAGATTTGCTTTTTAGTTCAACATAGTTTTCCATTCAATCATTACTAACAGGGTGCTTCACCTAAATTATTAGGTGGTTCCAACCAAATAAATAGTTTAATGACAGAGAAGAATCTCACTTGCATGGTTGTCACTGATGTCATCTCACCATCGAGATCTGGCCGGCTTAGCACACTTGAATTGTGATAAAACTTGTAAACTGATTCAGGTGATGTGTGAAGAATATGGTAATATTGCTCAACAAAAGCATTTCCAACCATCTGGGCGCTTGGAGTAGTTGAGTTTTGTGATGCCATTCTGCTATAAAAAAAGAAAGCAAGAACAAGAATGAAAACAGCATTTGTAGTCCTTGAATAATACAGACTATGGAAAAATAAGAATAAAAAAACTGCTTTAAGATAAATTAATATGAACTATGAACTACAGATTTGTGAGTAATATACTAATGAAATTATACTACAACTAAATGAAAGAGATTCTTAAAAGTGATAAGCCAATAAAGGCAACTCTAAAATTTTATAGAACACACACCCCAAAAAAAAAAAAAAAACAAATAGCATACACAATAAAGAGTGAACCAATTCCCAAAATCAAGACCAACTCATGAATTATAAACAGTATGATTGTTTTGGTTTAGTTTGTCTCTCCTTTTTTCTAAACTCGACGCCACAAGCATGCATTATCTCATTTTATCAGAAACTCTAAATCTTCAAGATGCTAAGGAGGCAAAAATCTACAAGCGAATCAAGATGTCTCTAATCATTTAAAATGTGAAAGCAATAAAAGCCAAAATTCACAATATCAGCTTTTCAGTTCAATAGATTCACAACATAAATATCTCTAGAAGTGCATGTACGCAATATTTGCTTTGTTTGAATCCATGGTAAACAGCATGCAAAAACACGCATATTGTTAGTATGAGTATATACCATAGTGATTATATATCTGAAAAGAAAAAAAAAAACAGTATGCTGAGATTAACACCATTAAAGCAACTAAAATTTTTCACCATAAACACGTTACAGGAATACTGCTACAACCAGGTAGAGGAACATAAACTAAATAATCATGGAACAACGATCTATCATCAATACCCAAAAAAGGGCATGACAGTCAATATGCCCATTAAAACATGATTACAGATGCATCCCCAGAGAAAGCCTAAACTAAAACATAAAAAAAACCTATGAGTATCCCCCACAATCAGTGGCTTCAAGACCTAACAAAAAAAAAAAAAGGCCAAAACTGAATAAAAATAACAAGATCATGGCACTACATTCCTTGGATCCAAAGGACATAAACCTCAAAGAGTAAACCCTGAAAAAGTCCTCTAAAGAACGCAAAACTAAAAGTTCCCATTAGCTAAAATAACATAACAATTGAAGAATCTACAGCCATCCTAACCAACATTGATACAAATAACAACAACCCATTAGAAATCGAAAACAAAATATATTAACTTTATTATTACAAAGTAGCAACTGCCCATCACAATGCGTGATCAACGAAAGAATCACAGAATAAACCCACTTAAAAAAAAAAAACAAGAGAGCAAATATTAAATAAAGCATGAAATGTGCTATGAGGCAAAGAACAAGAAAGAAAAAAGGGGTGTGATCTGTTACAAAGGAAAAAACAAAAGTACCTGCTATGGAAATGGTAAAAAATTGGAACTTGAAAGGAAGAAAGGATAGTGCAGTGAGAGCATACAGAGGACGAGAGGTACAGAGAAGAGCAGTCAGCACAAGAAAAACAGTAAGGGAAAACCGAAAGCGAAAGCTATCGGTGAGTAGAATTTATTTAGGTTAAATACTTTCGCCCCTTGGATTTTCACATATTGTATTGCTTAGTCCTCCACGTTTATATGTTATATTAAAATATTTCTATAATTTGATTCCATTAATTTTTTATTGAGTTAATATGAAAAGTTGATCTTACTCTTAATTTTTATTTTTATTTTTATTTTTTCTCCTTTCCTTTTTAGCTTACAACCCAAATAAAAAAAATAAAATTTGGAGAGAATTAAAATTAATTTATCATTATAAAAATAATAAAAACAATCAAACTTCCATCACAATTATTGATTCTTCCTCATTAAACAAAATCAAGTTTGAATCATTTTAAAAGAAATAAATGTGTATTAAAAATTTTCAATTTCAGTTATTCAAATGGAAAACTAGCAAATTATTTCCAATTCAATTCCAACCATTCGAATTATAATTGCCATAAAAATATGATATCAATTGTACCTAAAAAAAGTAGATTCATACTAGCAATAATGCAAACTAACATAAATACTGAGGCCTTATATACGAATCAATTAGGAGTTAAAAAGTAAAATAAATAAAATTAAGAAATTAACTTAATTTATATTTTTTTAATAAAGTAAATGAGAGTAAATGAGTACAAAATATTTACATCGTTTACTTTCAAATGCTCTTTTTGTTGACGCCAAAATCGATAATTAAAAGAGAGAAATAAAAAGATTTGAAATAGTTTACATCTATTAACTTTATTTAAAAAAAACTCTTAAACAAAATAAAATTAATTAATTTGATTTACGTTACATTCCATTTCACACCTTGTTATCATTATCCTTAATTTTTGTTGACTCTTAAAAAAGTCTTGGTATATGTTCAAAGGAAAAAAAAAAAATTCTTTGGTATCTTCTTCTCTAAATCTAAAGGCTATAAAGGAAAAAAAAATTACAACCAACGATATATATGTGTGTGTGTGCATTGTGATTTCTCTCCATCTTCTCTCTTGAATTCTGATATCTTATTCTTGCACTTCTTGCATTGTGTCTTGACTGATGATATCATTTATCTTGCAATCTCACTAGCTACAAACCCTTTAGTTTGTATCTATGTTTTTCTTTTCTTTTTTTTTGTTAAACAAAGAAATTGTTGTTGGCTAAGGCATTGTATCAAATTAATTTGAACTTTACAGATTAAAAAACATCATAATTTTGAATTAGTTTAGTGTTGAACCATACTAGTAGAGTAATGTGGAAGAGGATGTACGAGAAGAGACAATGAGTATAATAATGAAGAAAAGAAAGATGAATTGAGGAAAGAGCAAAAACGAGGATGATTTAGATGGAGAGTAGAAGCCATGAAGAGAACTTGTGTTTTTTTGGCAAACTATTGAGAAAAGAAAAAAGGATGATTGCCATGGATAAATCATCTATTAGAATTTGATTTTGATGCATATATTATGAAAATCATTATTGACAATGTTGTATCCTTCGTACATATATTCTAATTTTGAGATTTAAAAATTAGGTATGAAGGAAAGAAGGTGTGTACTTTTAAATGAGGGTTCTAGTCCCTAATTTAAAATTTTTAATTACAAATTTTTTAGTCCAATTATTTTCTATTCATCATTTTCTTAAACATTAAAATTAAAATGATGAAAATGGTAGAGGACAATATAATGATAATGGAGATGAAGATATATTTGGCATAATAGAGAAAACGAGAGTAATTTTAAAATTTTAACATTTTAATATGTATTTATTGATTTTTTTCTAGTTGATTAATGAAAAAAGTACAAAAATTTAGTAGAAAAGTGATAATACAATGGAAATAAAATGAAAGATGTTTTATATAAAAATAGAAGACTAAATAGAGTGAAAAAATTTGGGAGATCAAAATATTTAACGCTAGCTATTTTGGATCTTTTATCCTTTGCTAGGGAATGGGAGAAAGTAGAGGGAGAGAAAGAGAGGAGAGTGAAAATATGGAGAGAATGAAAATTTTCTTTTGTTTGGAAAAGGTTTAAAGTACTAAATAAACTCTTAAATTTATTTCAAAGTGACAATAAAAGGATAAATAAATTATCTTGTCAAATTTAACTTGAACTTATATTATTTTATCAAAATGATCTATAATCTTATATTATTTCATTATAAAAGTTCATAATATTAGATGAAATGAACTTTTTCGTCAAAATTAACTTCGATATTATATTACTTTGTAATAAAAGTTTATAATATTAGATGAAATGAACTTTTTCGTCAAAATTAACATCGATACTATATTGTTTTGTTATAAAAGTCCAAAACACTAACTAAGGAGAGTGCTTTGTTATAAATGTAATTTAAGAATTATAAAATTATTTTTTTAACAGAGAAAATGAGAAAATTAGAAAAATAATATTATAAAACGACATAACTGTCAGAAAACGCATTTAAAAGAATCGAATTTAAATGTACTTTGATAAAAACATAGTTTCTCCTAAATTTCTAAATCCTTAAATTCTCAAATCCTGAAAATATAGTTTCATTTTGACAATAAAATTTTGTTAATTAAAGAACATAAAAGAGTAATATCTTTGTGAAATAATAATTCTACTCATTCATCCAATTGCAATAGATATAACGAGAAATAAGTTAAACAAAAATATAATGATGTAAAAAAGTACTGTTAATATGAGAAAAAAATACCACTGATAGTGACTTGAAGTGAGGTGAATCCAGTCGAATATTGTACTTCTGCCTTAATTATAATATAAAAATGAGAGAAATTGAAACAATTTTATTAATTCTTCTTAATTGATATTGATAAAATTATTTGTGATAACTTTTTTGAAATTGTATAAATTTATAATGGCATAAAGTAAAATATATGTATTTTGAATGACACAATGATCGTTTCTCAAAAAAATTATTGTTTTTCCTTAATTTATTCTTCATTGGTATAATCATTTTTAAAGCCCTTTTTAAGATAGCATAGAAAATCTTTGTCTTTTCTCTTTAATAGGACGAGGATGAGATTATACCCCTACATTGTGAATCTATATGAGAACTATCTAAATGGATTTCTCATAGAATATGAAAAATTAAATATAGTTTTATAAGTTTTTTCATTTATCAGATGTATAATTTATATTATATATATATATATATATATATATATTTATTATGTATATAATTATATATTTTTAAATATTTTTTAATTTTTAGGGTAAAATATTTTTTATTTTATAATTTAATAAATTATATTTTTTAAAAAAATAATAAAAAAATCTTTGTCGTGCTCGAAATTATTGCAACGCAAGGAGTCCTTGCAGAAGTAGTGTTAGGAGAAAAACTCTCTCCATCAAAAGGGTGGGATAGAAGATAATGAATAATTTTTACACCGACTACTTGTTATTCTTAAGTCAATAATCTCTTAAACTAATATTTTATATTTTCATAATAAAATAATATAAGATTGAGAGTAATTTTTATGAAAAAGTTTATTTCATATAAAATTATGAATTTTTATAATGAAATAATACAACGATTTGTTAAAAAAAAAAGAAAAATGAACAAAATATGATTAAAAATGCTTTAAATATATTAAGATCATTAAACATAAAAATGACACTTGTATTCTTCATAATTTTCTTAATTTCTTATGGTTAAAAAATAAAATTAGTCTAACATAAATTTTTTACTTTGATTTATATATTAAAAGAAAGAGTTAGAATGGATAATTATTTGTATGGAAAGTGTTAGAATGGATAATTATTTGTATGGAAAGTGTGTTAATATTAACTTTATAGAAAAAGTGACAAAATAAACAATATTAATTTAAATGTTAGGAGTAATCATCTTATAGATATATTTAAGTGAATATTTCTCATCTGTAAAATTTCTTTTATAATTTTTATTTTAATTATACAATTGCAAATTTATGTCTTGTTTAACATCTTAATTAATTAGGGTTCAACACAATATATAATATTTTTATTTGCTAATATATAATATATTTATTAATGTGCTATTTCTCGGTTTTACCCTTCAGTGAAACCTTAAAAACATATATATTTATTAATATATATTTTATTTTTTTGAGATGGGTTAATATATATATATTTTATTAATAATGAATAAAACCAATATATTTATTAATATGTATTGGCCATGCGCCGATGTCATTGAAGGGGCCAAACAAAAGAAAGACTAAATAAAAGGGGATGCATATTTAGGACCCATTTCATCGTCGGCTGCAAAATCGACAAGCTTCTGCCATAAGACTCCAAAGTGTCAAATGGCATTCATGTAAACTGCTTTCGTCCAGTATTTTTAATCACTTCCACACGCATGCGCATTTTATTTGTTATATTTTTTTATTTTTTTAAAATAGAGACAAAATATAATGATTAAAAAAATTAAGATAAATTTGCATTTTAAGAAAAATAAATTTATATAAAAAAGAAATAAATTGAAAAACAATTATTTTCTCTTTTTTATTTAAATATAAAAAATAAAAATTATTTTTTCAGTTTATTTAAGGAGGCGAGTTATCATCAGGAACACTGACAGACCTACCGCTAACCTCCACTTCCTCATGGCATCACCCACCTCAGCAAAGATTCTTGAGACATGCCAAGTTAAACCAACGTTTGATTCACCTGAGTCAGATACTGAGTTCTCCCTCCCAACCACCTTTCTCGACTTGTTCTGGTTAAGATTTCCACCAGTTGAGCGTCTATTTTTCTTCCGACTCACCGAGTCAACACCTGCCTACTTCAACACGGTAATCTTACCCAAACTCAAACACCGCCTTTCTCTCACTCTCTTCCACTTCCTCCCCCTTGCAGGCCGCCTCACGTGGCCACCACAATCTTCTAAACCTATCATCCTCTACAGTCCAAACAACGGAGTTCCGCTGACAATAGCCGAATCTGACGCCGACTTAGATCATCTCTCCAGCGATGAAATCCGTGATGCTATTCTGTTGCACCCTTATATACCCGAGTTACCGACATCTGAATCGATAGCATCTATACTTGCTTTGCAAATCACTTTATTTCCGAACAAAGGCTTCAGTATCGGCTACTCCATTAACCATGCAGTTCTTGATGGTAAAAGCATAACCATGTTTATGCAATCTTGGGCTTACATATGTAAACATGGTAACACTTCTTTATTACCTCAAGAACTAGTTCCATTTTATGATCGAAAGAATATTAAAGATCCATCAGGGCTTGAAGCAGTTTTCTTGAACCAATGGGCAGACCTGACTCAGTCTGTGCCAAGAAACACTCCACGAAGTTTAGAACCGTTGCCTCACATAGGAGTAGAAACCGATAGGGTTCGATGCACATTCCAGTTAACCATGGAGGACATAAGCAAACTCAAGAACAAGATATTGTCTCAATCGGACAACAAACAAATTTTTTTATCAACTTTTGTGGTCACATGCGCCTACGTACTAGTTTGTATGGTGAAAGCACGAGGGCCATCTTCAGGAGATGGAAATAGAAAGATTTGGTTCATATTTCCTGCGGATTGCAGGGCACGTTTGGATCCTCCACTTCTAACGAATTACTTTGGGAATTGTGTAGCAGGTCATGATATCATTTCACCAGCAAGTGATTTTATGGAAGAGAATGGATTGTCCATCATCGCAATGAGGCTTAGTAGTGTCATAAAGGGATTGGAGATGGGAGTACTTCAAGGAGCGGAGGAGAAGCTACCATTCTTGAAATGTATCAAAAAAGATGATGTGCAAGGAATTGGGGTAGCCGGATCGATAAGATTTGGGGTTTATGATTGCGATTTTGGGTGGGGCAGGCCTCATAAGGTGGAAGTAACTTCCATAGACAAGACTGGGGCAATTGCTTTGACTGAGAGTAGAGATGGAAGTGGTGTTGTTGAGGTTGGTTTGGCCTTGGCTAGGAATGAAATGGAAAATTTTGCTTCTTTGTTTGTTAGTGGCCTGAAAGATCTTCAACTTTAATCTTCTTTTCTGGGAACCCACTGAAAAGAAGAGATGAGGCAGATTAATTATGGTTAGCATCATGTAATCAGTCTTAATTAATACGTATGGATTCAGATCTTGTGTTTGTTGAATGAATTTATAATACGCTTGGCAGTGTATAATCAATTCAGTTAAAGGGCTATTTGGTACAATTCAATGCTTAAAATTAAAATTTTAAATATTTAATGCTTTTAAGCTTATTTAATATCTTTATTTATTTATTATTGCTTTTAAGCTTATTTAATATCTTTATTTATTTATTATTACTTTTAATTGAAAATTATCATTTAACACAATATGTTAATAGATATTAAAATATGTTTAGCAATGTGATCCATATGTCTTTAATAAATCAACAAATTCTTTTTTAAAAACAAACTTTCTCTATATATTTCATTCATAATTTTAAAAATACAGATATTATTACAAGAAATTCTTGTTTAAAAATAAACTCTTTTTTAATATATTTTTCACAATTTTAAAAATACATAAATTACTATAATATCGCAACAAAAAACTAAGGGTATAATTTTAAATTAAACTAATTTTTCTATGATTTTCTATATTTTTTTAGAAAATCTTTTTATAAAGGAGAAAAAGGAAAGGGATGTGTCCATCAAAATTCCAGGTAGCAAAGAACCATAGTAAAATTTAATTAAATTAGCGATGATTATTAGGCTCATATCCGCGATGCAGACTTGAATTGGTGACCATTTGACGCGTTTGCAATGGACAAATCCAGAATTGTATGTTTCTGCAAACCGCACATAATTAATTATTTTATGATTTGTCTTATTACTCTTTCCATTCAAATTAATAATTATATTTCTTTTTACACATAATTAAAAAAATATTAAATAATTTTATTTAAGTGATTATTTTAACTTAATTTTTCCTATTATACTCTTAGATTAGCATTAAAATTCTAGATAAAAATGAATAATACTTTAATTAAATAATCGTGGAATTTGTTGTTACATAATGTAAAATTAAAGACAATTGATATTCCTAATAAATAAAATTATCAAATCATTAGTATCAAAATTTTAAATTCTAAAATTTGTTTTAACTTTTAGTAAGTATATTAAATAGTTGTTGTTTATAAGTGTTGGTAACCATAAAATTAAATAAAAGTAAAATAAAAAATCAAGTAATTCAATTTTTTCTAAAAAAGAAAACGAACCTAAATATTAATACAATTAAAATAAATAAAAAAACAAGCTTATCAATTCGGAGTATTACATTTAGTTGCATAACTTATTTAATTTATTTTGTCATTCTACTCTCATGCCTGTCAATTTGGGTAATAATCTAATGGAAATAAATTAGTACAATGCATATTCAGTTGAAATTGATGTATGCTATACTAATTTCATCCAAGCCAATAAGGTCTTAGCCTAATTAATTAACAATTAGCACCATAAATAAATATAAGATAATGTATTCCTATATCAGAATTTTGTGGTTAATTTGCGATATCAAATTGCAAATGAATTTATTCATATTTAAATTTTAATTTTCAGCTATATTTTGTACATATTAATTGTCATATTTTTTATTATGAATTTTATTTTTTTAATATTTATAATAATTTACATTCTTTATTTTTATATTAAAAATTGTTGTGATTTTATTTCAAGATATTAATTTACGTTTTTATTACTTTAGAACTATATTGGTATTTTAGTTAAAATATTTTAATTTTTTAAGTAATTTTAAATTCTTTTTTGATCTTATAAAATATCATATTAATGATAAGTATAAAATAAAATCATTACTTTATAATTTTTATTATTTTAAATATTGCAATAATTATAATTGTCAAATACATTAATTTCAGTATATAGTTAATAATTTTATTCAATATTTAAAATTAAACTCTTAATTTTTAATTTTCCCAAATATCAGCAAATTATTCTAAGTAAAATTCTATCTGATCATGTTACAACGCAGTTGATTAATACCTCCATTTTTTTTTTTTTTAACTTCACGGCTTTTAGAATATGTCCTATCTAATGTGGTGTGATTCCCTTAAATGCTTGTTTAAGTTGTGGTGGAAGAAATTGAATTTTTACATTTTTTCTCAAAATTTCTAAAATCAAGTTTGGACTATGTGATTATTTTTTATCTTTTTAAAAAATATGGATATGCTTTGCATACGTTGCTAAAAACTAAGAGAAAAAAGTTAAAATATTTTATTTTTAAAAAAACTCCATATTTCTAGCAATAAATATTGAACTTATCACTTTGTCAAATAATAGAAAATGGTTACGTGGTAATCAAATAATTAATATCAACAGTGTGAAATACGATATATTTAGTTTTTTTTTTCAAAATTTTATATTATATTTGATTAAATGCTTTTATTTTTATATTTAATTATTAAATTTTATATTTATTGACTTTTATGATCACATAATAATATTTAAAATAATTAAATATAATTTTAATTATCAAAATTATATTTAATTATTTTAAATATTATTATATAATTATAAAAACAAACATAAATATATAATTAAATATAAAAATAAAGAATATATAATTAAAAATATAAGATTTTAAAACAAAAATCAACGCGGTGTTATTGCGACATTATTGTCTCCTGGTGCGAGTCCTAATCAATCATGATAAATAGGAAAAATTAGAAATTTAATGTTTGAAATTTTTAATTTTTTTATTTTGATGTTTAAATATTTTTTTCAATCAAGTGTTTGAACTGGTAAAATCATTTTTAATATGATATTTTTCTCTAATATAAATGATCAGTAACTACCATATGTAAATCCATCTGATCTTATACTAAATTTTGTATATTATTTAAACTAATTATATACGAGTGCATAATTTTTTCACTCTCAATTTAGAATTAATTTATTTTTTGAACAAATTTTATTTCAATTACTGTATAATTTATTTAAATATATCCAAAAAAGTAATTTAAAAATGAATAAATTATATATTTAAAGTAAAAAAAATTTATATTTAAATTTTAAATATATAATTAGTTAAAATAATATACAAAATTTGATATAAAGTCAGATAAATATAACAAAATTATAAATTTTATCGTTTAGATAAAAAAATATTATATTAAAAATAATTTTATCAATTTATATGTTTGATTGGATAAGAAAATTATCTAAATATTTTAATTAAAAAATTTAAATACTAAATTTATAATTTAACCATGACAACAATCTGACGTTATCTCCCTCTTCTGGATAATTAAACATCGGTAAATATTTGCGGCGCGGGCTTGATTTGTTGATTATGGGCAGGTCTTTGACTTGGTCGCACAAATCACCAAAATTAATAAATAGACAAGTGGCAGCACGAAATTAAGCTTAAAGAAGTCTGTTTGTCTTGAAATTCTATCTTAATTTGCCTTTTATGCTATTTTGTTTTTCTCTACCCACCCATTTAGACTTCACTTGCATCTACAATGGAAGGAAATTAGGATCAAAATTTTTTTTAACAAAAAAAAAAAAAAAGGATACAGGAAGCTTTTTTATTTATAATATCTCGAGTTCAATTTTTGATGCTTTGCAAGTGGATTGTTCTAAAGTGAGCCTGTTCTAATTTTAAAATATTATAAATTATTTTAGTAAAATATTTAAATAAATGAAAATTTTAATATTATAAATTTTAATTGAGGCATATTTTATTAAGTACCAACACAAAATAGACTGTAGCAACACTTATATAGTAGCACTATTATTATATGTCTAATGTACTTAGGGTTCAATCTCACTGAATAAGTATTTAATTCAGTAAATTATGTTACTTTTACTTTTAAATAGGATTTCCAACATTGGATTATGATTATACTTAATAGAATTAGAGGACAAATATAGTTAGGTTGTTTCAAATTAGAATTCAATTTGGTGGAATTTAACTTTGATCTATTTCAAATTGAATTTGATTTGATAATTAATGTTCATTCTCAATAAATCATGATTCAATTCAATAAAATTAGGATTTCATATTTTTAATATCTGTTTGATTTTATAGAATTATCATTCACTCTTTTTAAATTAGAGTATCACTTAATGAAATTAGGTTCAACTTATTTCAAATTATTTGATTATGTGAAATTAAGTACTGATATATTCAAATTATGGCCAGATTGAAAGGACTTAGGATTTAATTTCTATCCATGAAGCATATTATAAATGACGAGCATATAACACTTTCAACGTATCTAGTATGAATAAGCTTTTTAAACTCACCAGAAGAACTTGGAGTCGCCATTCAAAAAAATAACCAAGGCATCTCATTATTAAGTTGTAATTTATATTTCTTGCATATGATCAAATCGCCAAGGTCTAACCATAGAACAGGGCTCAAAAGTTTCATATGATTTTGAAAGTCTATAAATTATGTGGCCTAATTTTAAAAATCCATTAAATTTGATCTAGATTTATAACTCATTGACGTTAAAAATAGTTATGGGAGAATCAGAGTACATGGTAAATGTTTGTGTGAAATGGAGAGCAAATTTGATAGTTGAAGAATTGTGCGGAAGCAAAGCAAGAATTAAAGCATGTGGAACTGTTGAGAACAGAGCTTTGATCACCAAGCATAAGGAGTGACCAAGAATTAAAGTTATGCTTATGTCGGTGATGCAAGCTTTACCAACTTTTACTATGAGTGTTTTTCAGATACCTGTGTCCAGCAGATGCCCCTCAAAAAATTATGAACTCTTTTTGGTGGGGTGATTCGGAGGATGGTAACCATCACATTCACTGGGCTTCCTGGGATAAGTTGTGCCTTCCAAAGGAACTGGGTGATTTAGGGTTTCGTAGCTTGAGTGGATTCAACCTCGCTATGCTTGCGAAGCAATGTTGGTACCTTTTAAAAATTCCTAATTCGTTGACAGCCAGGGTGTTCAAAGCTAGATATTTTCCTCGTTCATGAATTTTGCAGGCAACTGAGGCCCGATCCTCAATTACTGTTGGAGGAGTCTTTCTTCTGCTCTTCGTTTATTGGTAAACGACTTGTTTGGTGCGTGGGAAATGGTTCGCATATTAGAATATGGGAGGACCAATGGCTCCTTGTGCCAACTATGTTCAAAGTAATTACACATGTCCCTACTGATAACACCATTATAAAGTTGTCTGATCTCATAGTTGGCCGTCGCTGGAACCTTGACTTATTAAATTCGATTTTTGTTGCCCGAGATGTGGAGTTGATTTCTAGTGTTACACTTAGGACTGACTGTGTGGAGGACGTGCAAGGCTGGTTTAAGACTAAGGATGGATCCTATTCGATAAAATCGGGCTATCGTTTAGCTATGGAGGCAAGACTTTTGACGGGGGGTGTCTTCTAGCGGTGGTTGGAATTTTTGGAGGTTGTTATGGGACATACGAGCCCTTATTTGTCAGTTGTATGCTGTGTGGAAGTTTGTAGCAGATTATCTTCCCTCCGAAATAACTTTGCTCACAAAACATGTTAGTGTGGATCAATTTATGGGCTCTGTGGCAGTGTTGCTGAGACTAGTCTGCATTTGTTCAAGGACTGTGCTTTCAATGTTGGTGTATGGTCTAATACACCTATGAAGATGAACATTTCAGCTCTTCCCTCATTCAGTAATATAGGGTTGCTTGATCGAGTTTTCAAAGCTTGAATGTTGAGGAAAGAGGCATATTTGTCTCAGTTCTTGACTATCTCTGGTGGTGTCGCAATCGGTGGGTATGGAATGGGGAAAATTGTTCCCCTGCTTTGGTTGCCCCTGATGCCATAGCTCGTTACCGTGAGTTTTGTGCGATCACGTCGGGCCTGGGGGTACATGGGATTGGTGCAAACAATCAGGATTAGGCGGTTCATGAAACTGCTCTTGTCTGGCAATGCCCAGCTTTTGGAACACTACAGATGAATGTGGGGACAATTTTCAGAATGGTGTTAAAAAAAAAAAAAATTAGTAAAAAAATTTAGTGAATTAATGTGAATGAAATAATATTTATAAAAGTAGGTTGAATGAAAAAATATTTAGGATCATGGGATGGTCAGACAGTGTTGTCCACCAGTTTAACCGGCGAAAGTCAATTTAAACGGCAGATTTTTTTTAAATTTTTTATTCTTTGTCCGCCAGTTATACTGGAGGACGAAGTAATGAATTGTAAAAAACCCCAATTCCATGTGCATGGTTGATTAGTGGCACATAATTTTTTTTTTTATTTTTGTTCTGCATTGTCCGCCGGTTAGACTGGCGGACGAAGCAAAAAAGTTTTTTTTCTTTTTAATTTCTGGCCCCTACATGGCCACCGGGTGGCAATGAAAGCATACCAAAAATAAAAAAATAAAACTTTTTTGCATCTGCCGAGTAGGGGCCAAAAATTTTTTTAAAAAAACTTTTTTGCTTCGTCCGCTAGTACCACCAAAAATAAAAAACGTGCCACTAATCAACCATACAGACGGAATTGGGGGGGCAAAAATTCTTTTACAATTTATTACTTCGTCCGTCAATATAACTGGTGGAAAAAGAATAAAAAATAAAAAAAAAAACTCTACCGTTTAAACTGACGTGCACCAATTAAACTGGCGGACGATACTGTTTGACCACCCAGGACCCTAAATATTTTTTCATTCAACCTACTTTTATAAATATTATTTCATTCATAATATTCACTAAATTTTTTTTTTTTTACACCATTCTGAAATTTGTCCCGATGAATGTGGATGTTGCTCTCGATTCAAATTCACGCCGAGCATCGATGGATCTTATGGTGCGCAATCATTAGGGATATGTTATTGCTGCGATATCAGCACCTTTGCGTGGTTTTTCCTGACTAGAAATTATGGAAGCACTTGCTGTAAGGGATACTCTAGAAAGGCTGCAGCGGGCTGGGATGATGATACGAGTGGTTGAGTCAGATTGTTTGAATGTGGTGCTAAAGGTACAGAATAGCTCTTGTGAATTCTCGTTGAATCAACTGGGTTTCATCTTAGCTGATATTAAGAAACTCCTCTTTGAAAACATATCATTTGTTCATGTGCCACGAGTGTGTAATGAAGTTGCACATGTTCTTGCCAAATGTGATAGGACTGCCATATGGTGGCATTCCTTACCTGTGGTTGCCTTAGATTCTCAGTTGAGAGGTATTTCGAATCAATAAAGCAACCTAGTTTGGTCTTGATAAAAATAAAAAATAGAAAAAAACAAATTGGTATATTATATGTTAATACAGACAATAAATTGGTGCCATTGTCTTAAAGATATCATAATGCTGCACAAATTTTTTCAGATCTTATTTTAGTTTTTTATTTGATTTTGAAAAGGTTAGCATGTTGTGCAAATTTATACATGACGTGATCTAAGGAGAATTTTTAACTATAGTGTTCCATTAAATGGTTAGGAGGCATCATATATGTGATACCCTTCCAATATAAAATATTATACGTTTACCAACATGGTTAAATCCCTATTCTCAAAAAAAAAAAAAAAAAAAACATGGTTTGAATCCCATTATATACGTGCGAGATGCTTTTTATGGCTATATTTGAAACAAATTATATATATAAAAAATTTCTATTAGTGAAAATTTTTTTATTTAATAATATAATTCTATTTGGTCATATATATATATATATATATATATATATATATATATATATATATATATATATATATATATATAGAGAGTGTGTGACAGA